>CANNZV010003317.1:0-66561 GCA_947561585.1 Caprella mutica
TCAACGCAGGCTCAACATAAGGGGGTTAAAGAAGTTTAAAACCGCGCGCGCAGTGCATTCTCGAGATTGTGCAAATTGGTAAATGGCGCGGAGCAGTACATAGATAATTATTATTTGAAAATGTACTCTCATCACTGGGGTTTTCACTCAATTACCGTGACTATTCACTCACCGGTAAAACCTATGAGAGAATATTGATCTATGATTTGACTCAACTGTACATCTATGACCTGACTCATCTGTGGGTCAATATTCTGACTCGTCTGTGGGTCAATATTCTGACTCATCTGTGGGTCAATATTCTGACTCGTCTGTGGGTCAATATTCTGACTCGTCTGTGGGTCAATATTCTGACTCGTCTGTGGGTCAATATTCTGACTCGACTGTGGGTCAATAGCTAATTTCAGTGTTTGTTCAAGGCTATTCACAATAATGAATATCTAAGCTAATTATTTATTTTTGAAAGACTATTTTGTTAATGCCTTGGCCCCCTGTACGCACAATATGAATAACAAAGTAACATACCAAGTAATAACTTGGTAGTAACTAACGTAATTCAAACCTGAGCAAAAGGGAAGTTAAGCAGTTTTAGTTAAGTTTTCCATGAAAAGTTTCATTTTCCATCTTCGTAGCTTAGGCCTTTGCCATGTATGCAAAATGTAACCAATATACTAATTGAAGATCTCTGTTACATCATCGAAATCAACAAAAAGGGACAGATCTTAACAACTATCTACTCTTTGCAATACTGTCATCAACCAATCGATTGAAAATAGAACAATTACTTTTCTTTTGAATGTGATGACATGTCTCACATAGTTGACTATAGTAATTAGAGAGACTATCTACGAGTAGTGAGTGACACAGAGGGATGTGTGTCTACAGGCAGAGGTCAGAATCTCGGTTAAGGGCCGTACACACGTAGGGTTTTTTGAGTCTTTCCACAAGACTTTTTGCTAAGCTCTATGATACCTGCAGGTATCATGGATACCAACTAAAATAAATAATTATATAGTTTTTTCTTATATTCTCGTGGAAAAAGTAGGGGAGCTTAGCAAAAAGAATGGTGGAAAGACTGAAAAAACCCTACGTGTGTACGGCCCTTTACGATCTACACTCCTCTATTGAATCTCTCCGTAAAAAGATCCTTCTCACTCCTTTGAAAATAGGCCATAATGGCAAATTAATCCATATTGTATTATACACTTATTCTACCACTTAATAATGATATTAAGTTTCCTTCTATATAATGCTTACCTAATCACTCTATAGTATACCAATTTAATTGCAAAAATAGTGGTTAACGATACCGTAGACTTTTGTGCATTTTTGCTATCCGGAAACAATCCCTCGAGGAAAAAATACCTATGCGGGAAACATACTATGCGGATTAAATCCCCCAGAAAACATATTCATGCCCTATTTTCCTATAGATAGTTTACATATATCTAGTTTAAATCCTTGACCATCAGTCTCAAGCTAAATGCGTAATAAGAAACATCAAATTTATGAGATGTGTAGTCACTGTAGCTGTAGACTCGTACAGTGTAGAAGATAAAGAAGAGGTAATATTTAAATGAGTTAAATTTTGGATATAATATTATACGAAATTTTTCCTGCATATGTTTATGTTTTATTGATAGTTATATATCGCTAGTTTTAATCATTTACCATCAGTCTATAGTTCAATAGTTAACTAGTTTCTTTCTCCTGTTCATATATAATGTATATATTTTACGTACATGTATGGTTAATTAAATGTCACAATTACCAAAGGTATAGATGACTGTTATATAATTCTAAATGGGTAAATCTTCTACCTTAAAGTCTTTTGTAATGAAACAATCATTTCAGTAATTTCGCTAAGAGCAACTTACTGCTGGTAACACTCCTCTGAAGAATCGCAAATAATAATATTTTTTAATAATGTTATTTTTTTTTTAATATATGAGGAATATAGTTATATTATAGACAACAACAAGGCCATAGCATACAATTTAAACCCCTATCACTCAGTGACTCGTGTGAAAGACTCGACAACTAGTGACCGTCACTGCAAACAACCATGCTAGAAAACACTCAATCTAAAGAATTCCTTCATCATTTGAGGAGTTACTTCTATTGGCTTACTGCTCAAGAAGGAAGAGACACTCTTTCGATAAAAAAAAATTGCAAACCATGAGATATTAACATTAGAGATGGGACGATACCGAAATTTTCATAAATACCGATACCCAGATTTTGACTGATGTCGATTACTAAATATTGTTATCGCTAATTTATAGTTACTATTATAATAGATATTGTTTAAATAAATTATGTTCAAGAAATTTAAAATATTATTGGTATCGATACGTTTTTAATTACCAACACCGATATGAGAAAAATTACCGATACCAATTCCGATACTTCGACTCATCTCCATTTAACATAAACTTTAAATATTTACATCATACACTTCAAAATAATTTATGTAGCTATGTGCTGATAATTTTGAATTCTATAATTTCCTCCAAACCACAAATAAAGAGGAAAATTATTTGAATACTGCATACAGCGGGCTTAGCTCACAAAAAGTTGCATCACTGAGTGACTTCGTATGAAAGCTACTACTAATATTGTACTCCACAGTCGGTGACGGCAACTTTCAGTGACGGTCACTAGTTACCCGACGCGTTACTGCAAAATGCTGTTGCGCGACCGGGCAACCGAAATGACTTCGTATGAAAGGCTTTGTCACTTTTGCGGGTATATGCATAGTAAATGATGATGGGTAACTGGTGACCGTCACCAGTTACTGTCACTGAGTGACTCGTGTGAAAGAGGCCTTAAACTTTCAGTTTAGTACAGCCTATTTACAATTTTCTGATTTTCTAACGTTAGTTAGCTACAGTCTAAAAACTTTATATTTGTCTATTCAAACTGTTGTAATTTGATACTATAAGTACATGCTTTTCTTTCTGATATTGTCTTTTTCTTCTTTTGTAGGTATTTCAGGGAAAAAGTACATGAAAATAAATATTAATATTCTATTTTCGACGCGGGGATACTGTTTCTTCTTTGGATTTCTTCCTCGGGGGATTTTTTCCGCCGGGTTTTTTTCCTCCAGGAGAATTTTTCCTGGACCCTCCTTTTTATACCAATAATTACTATGCGTGGATATCGACTCAAACATAACCTTCTCGATCTGTCTTTTGAACATAAATATTTGATACATATTGTAATGAAAAAAAAGAAAATTATCAACAAAAATGTAATTTGAAAAATATGAACTACTGGTGTTACTGTTACCGTTACTTGGTGTTACTGTTACCGTTACTTGGTGTTACTGTTACCGTTACTTGGTGTTACTGTTACCGTTACTTGGTGTTACTGTTACTTGGTGTTACTGTTACCGTTACTTGGTGTTACTGTTACTTGGTGTTACTGTTACTTGGTGTCACTGTTACCGTTACTTGGTGTTACTGTTACCGTTAGTTGGTGTCACTGTTACCGTTACTTGGTGTTACTGTTACTTGGTGTTACTGTTACTGTTACTTGGTGTTACTGTTACCGTTACTTGGTGTTACTGTTACCGTTACTTGGTGTTACTGTTACTTGGTGTCACTGTTACCGTTACTTGGTGTTACTGTTACCGTTACTTGGTGTCACTGTTACCGTTACTTGGTGTTACTGTTACCGTTAGTTGGTGTTACTGTTACCGTTACTTGGTGTTACTGTTACCGTTAGTTGGTGTTACTGTTATCGTTACTTGGTGTTACTGTTACTTGGTGTCACTGTTACCGTTAGTTGGTGTTACTGTTACCGTTACTTGGTGTTACTGTTACTTGGTGTTACTGTTACTTGGTGTCACTGTTACCGTTACTTGGTGTTACTGTTACTTGGTGTCACTGTTACCGTTACTTGGTGTCACTGTTACCGTTACTTGGTGTTACTGTTACCGTTACTTGGTGTTACTGTTACCGTTACTTGGTGTTACTGTTACCGTTACTTGGTGTTACTGTTACCGTTACTTGGTGTTACTGTTACCGTTACTTGGTGTTACTGTTACCGTTACTTGGTGTTACTGTTACCGTTACTTGGTGTTACTGTTACCGTTACTTGGTGTTACTGTTACCGTTAGTTGGTGTTACTGTTACCGTTAGTTGGTGTTACTGTTACCGTTAGTTGGTGTTACTGTTACCGTTACTTGGTGTTACTGTTATCGTTAGTTGGTGTTACTGTTATCGTTAGTTGGTGTTACTGCTACCGTTACTTGGTGTTACTGTTATCGTTAGTTGGAGTTAATGTTACCGTTACTTGGTGTTAATGTTACCGTTACTTGGTGTTACTGTTATCGTTACTTGGTGTTACTGTTACCGTTACTTGGTGTTAATGTTACCGTTACTTGGTGTTAATGTTACCGTTACTTGGTGTTAATGTTACCGTTACTTGGTGTTACTGTTACCGTTACTTGGTGTTAATGTTACCGTTACTTGGTGTTAATGTTATCGTTACTTGGTGTTACTGTTACCGTTACTTGGTGTTACTGTTACCGTTAGTTGGTGTTAATGTTACCGTTAGTTGGTGTTAATGTTACCGTTACTTGGTGTTAATGTTATCGTTACTTGGTGTTACTGTTACCGTTACTTGGTGTTAATGTTATCGTTACTTGGTGTTAATGTTACCGTTACTTGGTGTTAATGTTACCGTTACTTGGTGTTAATGTTACCGTTACTTGGTGTTACTGTTACCGTTACTTGGTGTTACTGTTATCGTTACTTGGTGTTACTGTTACCGTTAGTTGGTGTTACTGTTATCGTTACTTGGTGTTACTGTTACTTGGTGTCACTGTTACCGTTAGTTGGTGTTAATGTTACCGTTACTTGGTGTTAATGTTATCGTTACTTGGTGTTAATGTTACCGTTACTTGGTGTTACTGTTACCGTTACTTGGTGTTACTGTTACCGTTACTTGGTGTTACTGTTACCGTTACTTGGTGTTACTGTTACCGTTAGTTGGTGTTACTGTTATCGTTACTTGGTGTCACTGTTACCGTTAGTTGGTGTTAATGTTATCGTTACTTGGTGTTACTGTTACCGTTACTTGGTGTTACTGTTACCGTTAGTTGGTGTTACTGTTACCGTTACTTGGTGTTAATGTTACCGTTACTTGGTGTTAATGTTACCGTTACTTGGTGTTAATGTTACCGTTACTTGGTGTTACTGTTACCGTTACTTGGTGTTACTGTTACCGTTACTTGGTGTTACTGTTACCGTTACTTGGTGTTACTGTTATCGTTAGTTGGTGTTAATGTTACCGTTACTTGGTGTTAATGTTACCGTTAGTTGGTGTTACTGTTATCGTTACTTGGTGTTACTGTTACCGTTACTTGGTGTTACTGTTATCGTTACTTGGTGTTACTGTTACCGTTACTTGGTGTTACTGTTACCGTTAGTTGGTGTTACTGTTATCGTTACTTGGTGTTACTGTTACTTGGTGTCACTGTTACCGTTAGTTGGTGTTACTGTTACCGTTACTTGGTGTTACTGTTACTTGGTGTCACTGTTACCGTTACTTGGTGTTACTGTTACTTGGTGTCACTGTTACTTGGTGTTACTGTTACCGTTACTTGGTGTTACTGTTACCGTTACTTGGTGTTACTGTTACCGTTACTTGGTGTTACTGTTACCGTTACTTGGTGTTACTGTTACCGTTACTTGGTGTTACTGTTACCGTTACTTGGTGTTACTGTTACCGTTACTTGGTGTTACTGTTACCGTTACTTGGTGTTACTGTTACCGTTACTTGGTGTTACTGTTATCGTTACTTGGTGTTACTGTTATCGTTACTTGGTGTTACTGTTACCGTTACTTGGTGTTACTGTTACCGTTACTTGGTGTTACTGTTATCGTTACTTGGTGTTACTGTTATCGTTAGTTGGTGTTAATGTTACCGTTACTTGGTGTTAATGTTACCGTTACTTGGTGTTAATGTTACCGTTACTTGGTGTTACTGTTATCGTTAGTTGGTGTTAATGTTACCGTTACTTGGTGTTACTGTTACCGTTACTTGGTGTTACTGTTACCGTTACTTGGTGTTACTGTTACCGTTACTTGGTGTTACTGTTATCGTTAGTTGGTGTTAATGTTACCGTTACTTGGTGTTACTGTTACCGTTACTTGGTGTTACTGTTACCGTTACTTGGTGTTACTGTTACCGTTACTTGGTGTTACTGTTACCGTTACTTGGTGTTAATGTTACCGTTAGTTGGTGTTACTGTTATCGTTACTTGGTGTTACTGTTACCCTTACTTGGTGTTAATGTTACCGTTACTTGGTGTTACTGTTACCATTACTTACTGTTACCATTACTCACTGTTACTGTTACCATTACTCACTGTTACTGTTACCATTACTCACTGTTACCATTACTCACTGTTACTGTTACCATTACTCACTGTTACTGTTACCATTACTCACTGTTACTGTTACCATTACTTACTGTTACTGTTACCATTACTCACTGTTACTGTTACCATTACTCACTGTTACTGTTACCATTACTCACTGTTACCATTACTCACTGTTACTGTTACCATTACTCACTGTTACCATTACTCACTGTTACTGTTACCATTACTCACTGTTACCATTACTCACTGTTACTGTTACCATTACTCACTGTTACTGTTACCATTACTCACTGTTACTGTTACCATTACTCACTGTTACCATTACTCACTGTTACTGTTACCATTACTCACTGTTACCATTACTCACTGTTACTGTTACCATTACTCACTGTTACCATTACTCACTGTTACTGTTACCATTACTCACTGTTACTGTTACCATTACTCACTGTTACCATTACTCACTGTTACTGTTACCATTACTCACTGTTACCATTACTCACTGTTACTGTTACCATTACTCACTGTTACTGTTACCATTACTCACTGTTACTGTTACCATTACTCACTGTTACCATTACTCACTGTTACTGTTACCATTACTCACTGTTACTGTTACCATTACTCACTGTTACTGTTACCATTACTCACTGTTACCATTACTCACTGTTACTGTTACCATTACTCACTGTTACTGTTACCATTACTCACTGTTACTGTTACCATTACTCACTGTTACTGTTACCATTACTCACTGTTACTGTTACCATTACTCACTGTTACTGTTACCATTACTCACTGTTACTGTTACCATTACTCACTGTTACTGTTACCATTACTTACTGTTACTGTTACCATTACTTACTGTTACTGCTATCATACTTACTGTTAGTTTATGTTACTATAATCTGTTACCGGACACTTTCTGTTCACTGTTTCATTTCTCAATCTCTTACCCCTCACTAAATAGGTAATTTATCACCCCGTCCACATTACGAACCCAGTGACCCCCCCCCCCCCTTCGTGTTTGCGTAGCTTCCCTTTAACATTCGCGTCAATGCCCTTTGCGTAAAGGGCGTCAGTGAGCGTAACTATACGACATCACCGCCCCCTCCATTTCTCTTCGACCACAGTCTAGAAATTGTTCGAACACAGTCTGAAAATCGTTCGAATCCAGTCTTATGATGTTGTTCGAATGCAGCCTTAAAATTCAAATCTTCGACGTTGTCTTTCTATCGTTAACTTCATTCATAGAATTTATCCTCTCCGACGATAATTGATATTAGTCTGACATTTGCATTACCACACCGATAATATATCGTCTGCATCGTATTTTAGTAGAGTTAATGTTCGTCCTTGTCCCAAATTATGTCCCATCCATGTCCCAAATTATGTCCCATCCATGTTCCAAATTATGTCCCATCCATGTTCCAAATTATGTCCCATCCATGTCCCAAATTATGTCCCATCCATGTCCCAAATTATGTCCCATCCATATCCCCCCAAAAATATTCATCTCGTTCATATCAATGCTAAATATAGGTGCATCACGTAAATAGCTACTAACCACAGCTCTGTTATTGCCACATGATTGTTGTTGTTCAATCTAATGGAGTAAATTCCACGTCTTCGATTTAAGATAAATTATTTAATAGCTAATTGGTAAAGTAAAAGTTGAATAATAATTATTATGCATGGCCCTGCAAGTAAATTGAGTCATTCATTTCTATATTTGCTGATTAAAAGGATGAATCATGGACTGAACTGTGAACACTCACCTTAATCACACTAGGCACTATAAAGTGCATGATCTCGCAACAAAACCTTAAAACTGGCTGATTTAGTGCCAACTCGAGCAACTTTAGTGTCCAAGAGAGTATTGAGAGCGGGATTCTTTTCCGGCTGATGCTGCAACTTTCAGAAGCAATCTGACATCTCCTTGAGTTTCACCGCGATTTTCCCTGTCTGTGGCTAATAAAAACGGGGAGAGAAAGCTCACAAAAAATATTTAAATCAATTATTAATGAATTTAAATAATGCAAGTAAACAGACAACAATGTTTAAGTTATTGTTTTGCTGAATCAGTTTGAAGAAAACAAGGCAGGATCCCTCAAATTTGGTACCTACTAATGTATTTAATATTCTTTATAACTACCTCAAATTTTCACTTT
This sequence comes from Caprella mutica, assembly GCA_947561585.1. Lineage (NCBI taxonomy): Eukaryota > Metazoa > Arthropoda > Malacostraca > Amphipoda > Caprellidae > Caprella > Caprella mutica. The sequence continues at coordinate 8,566 of CANNZV010003317.1, forward strand.
TTAAAAACACATCTTTTTTCGTATACCCTTCTTAAGGTTAAAAGTGCAGCATCTCTTCGTGCCTAGCTTGCATACTTTTTAATACCCAGTCATGTGGCTGGTGTCCCGCATCTAGCAAATTTTAGTGCCTAGTGTATACAGGGCATTAGATATTGCTGAACTCTCTTGGAATGTCTGTCTTCAGAGAGTAAACATTTGGTGTGGATTGACGTCAGACTGTTCTTCAATCACACGAAATAGACAGTAGTCCAAACATTCAGATCTAGAGAAGTACTGGGACAATGTTCTTCGGGACAAGCAGTGGGGAAGAAAAGTCTGGACTGCTTTTGCTCCATGTTCTGGTGCAGAGTCTTGAACAAGCATGACTTAGGTAGTAACATCGTAGTTTTTGCAAGTCCTGGGCAGCAAATATCATTCAGATTGTTCCAGTACTTCACTCTGTTGATTTGAAGTCCATCTTCGATGTAATGAGGTGGCCCTATTTTGTCACGACACAGTGACAGGATTCACACAGAGAGTCTCATTTCGTATATAATTATCCGTGGTACTGATTCTAAATATCATCATACAATTTTTAGAGTGTTTTTAGGGTTCTAGGAAAATTCGGTCTTGGAAAATTCGGTCTCGGAAAATTCGGTCTCGGAAAATTCGGTCTCGGAAAATTCGGTCTCGGAAAATTCGGTCTTGGGAAAATTCGGTCTTGGGAAAATTCGGTCTTGGAAAATTCGGTCTCGGAAAATTCGGTCTCGGAAAATTCGGTCTTGGAAAATTCGGTCTCGGAAAATTCGGTCTCGGAAAACTCGGTCTCGGAAAACTCGGTCTCAGTTTATAATGGTGTTATTGAAGAACAATAATAGAAAAAGTTGATATTATGAGTACTAAAATGTGTAGTCTATTTATTCAAAGCGTATAACATCATTAACTGTTGTAAAATGATACTTAACATCAGTAATTTTAACATGTTTTTTAACTTGAGATTTAAGCGGAAAATTCGGTCTCAAGTATAAATAGACAACTTATAAATTAGATGTATCGGGGGGCTGGCCGCCCCCGGACCCCCCTGCCAAGTTATTGAACAATCATGAAGTGTGCAGTACAACAAACTAGCGGATACAGCAAACTACATAGCGGCAATTTATGTGACCGAAATTTTGGCCACCGTTTTTTAGATTATCTGAAATAATCTTTTTTTTATCTACGGGCTAATTTTTTTTCTGGTTATATTTTCCGGATAGCAGTATAGCACAATATAGCAATAGTTAGCAAACAAATAATTGTGAGTCACTATAGCTTACCATCACTAACTTCACCATTCAGAGCATTAAAAGTCAGATAATAACATCAAGATAAGGTATATCTAAGGCTTAATAACTAAGGTATATCTAAGGCTTAATAACTAAGGTATATCTAAGGCTTAATAACTAAGGTATATCTAAGGCTTAATAACTAAGGTATATCTAAGGCTTAATAACTAAGGTATATCTAAGGCTTAATAACCAAGATATATCTAAGGCTTAATAACTAAGATATATCTAAGGCTTAATAACTAAGATATATCTAAGGATAGTCACTTAATTGCTCAGTATCTTCAAGCAAACTATCTCAAACATTAGTGTTTCTTTTAATAGTTGATAATTTGATTAATTCTATTTTAAAATGTATATCAAATATCTGTAAGATTTGTACTACAATGTTATTGAGCTAAAGGGTATGTTCCAAGTTATCGAACAGTTCCACATTTTCGAACATAAAGAAAAAACTGTATCTTTATATTCTAATTTTTAAATTTTAATTTTAAATCTGTTCGAGAATGTGGAACTGTTCGGTGTCTCGTAACTAACCCTAAACTAAGTGGGTCATTTTGTCGATATTATTTTGCCCCCGTTTATCGAGTCAAAATGACTTTCTATCACGGGTCATTTTGACCATTAAGATTTGAGCCACTGTATCGCAATATCAGTTTATTTTTATTACTTTAGTATAAAATAATAGACTGTTTCGGTACAACTTAGCTACAATATAATGAATAGTAACTGAACATGTTATTAATTGTATGTAACCAATTAATAAATTTGACCCATTATTTTATGTTTATTTTAATTTGAAGTAAGTATCCATCTTTGTTAATTTATTTTGGTACATTATACCGAGTAGCTGCACTCGGTGCACTAACCAGGGAGTTCATTGTTTGATAGTGCTAATTATCCAATACATGTACACTAACTATATTAGCTTTGTATTTTACACTCTTTAAAGATTACTTGCTTTATTTATATTGCCCCCCCCCCCCCCAGGGGCTCTATCCTGAAGCTGTCTGTGGTGAATGGAAGAGAAGGGGGTTGCGTCCCTTGTCCCCCCTAATTGTTGTTATTTGAATTATGGATTGTCTTTTTTTATTTTTACTATGTTTATCATTTTTTTAACGCTACTTGCAGTTTTAGAGGATAGCGCTAGGGTTATGCTCTTCAACTACGAGGTCTTAGATTTTGTGTTAGGTAGACTCGTAGGCTTCATTGTGTTCCTTTTCGTCACATTCCTTGTGATTGCATTCACGAAGTAGCTTTTCTGCATCCATGAGCATTGGCATGGACGGTGGTAAGTGACTTTGTTCATGGAACCACTTTCCTTTCTGACTGCTTCTTCCAGTCCCTTGTACTTCAATTTCCTTTTGACGTCAGCGATATGGCCTTTGGTTCCGAAGCAGACGTAAACCCCTACTAAATTAATTAATTTGTTTTATTCTTATTTTCATATAATTTATATAGTAGATAATATTTTACTAAATTTTTGAAAAAAACATTTCGATCATTTAAAAAATTATATGATTTAACGTTATTTCAAGTTGTATCAAAGATACCAGCAAGTATCAATGATACCAATTACATGACTTATTAGAATGTTAATCATGTATTTTTCCTCATACGATCGGAATTGTGAAACCGTTCGATAACTCTGAATTTACACTATATCTTATTATAATTTAGTTATGGAGTGGTATCCCCTTTAAAAAGTAACAGTTTTCTATGAGAAAAATATTTAAGGGACAAACTATATTATTCTGTATATCTTCATTATATGGTGTGCTTTTTTATTGTATCTTTCAAATACAATAAAGCGTGATAAAGTAGAGTGAAATTTTAGCATGATGTATAGTATAGAGTTCTGTGTTATTGGACGCTTCCACATTTTCGGTTATATAAAATGAATGTATAATAATAAGTTAATAACGAATTAGAATAAGATAATAAATTAATAATATACATTTTTCTTGTTTGATCGAAGATGTGGAACCGTCCAATAACTCGAACTTACCCTATCAAAACCTCATAGTATAATATTGAAACATGTAACATTGTTTATATTACTTCAAATCCATCATAAATATCTTACTAACTTTATTGATGGGGGTGCGTACCCTCAGCTTTACCTGGGGGTGTGTACCCTCAGCTTTACCTGGGGGTGTGTACCCTCAGCTTTACCTGGGGGTGTGTACCCTCAGCTTTACCTGGGGGTGCGTACCCTCAGCTTTACCTGGGGGTGTGTACCCTCAGCTTTACCTGGGGGTGTGTACCCTCAGCTTTACCTGGGGGTGTGTACCCTCAGCTTTACCTGGGGGTGTGTACCCTCAGCTTTACCTGGGGGTGTGTACCCTCCTCAGCTTTACCTGGGGGTGTGTACCCTCAGCTTTACCTGGGGGTGTGTACCCTCAGCTTTACCTGGGGTGTGTGTACCCTCAGCTTTACCTGGGGGTGTGTGTACCCTCAGCTTTACCTGGGGGTGTGTACCCTCAGCTTTACCTGGGGGTGTGTACCCTCAGCTTTACCTGGGGGTGTGTACCCTCAGCTTTACCTGGGGGTGTGTACCCTCAGCTTTACCTGGGGGTGTGTACCCTCAGCTTTACCTGGGGGTGTGTACCCTCAGCTTTACCTGGGGGTGTGTACCCTCAGCTTTACCTGGGGGTGTGTACCCTCAGCTTTACCTGGGGGTGTGTACCCTCAGCTTTACCTGGGGGTGTGTACCCTCAGCTTTACCTGGGGGTGTGTACCCTCAGCTTTACCTGGGGGTGTGTGTACCCTCAGCTTTACCTGGGGGTGTGTACCCTCAGCTTTACCTGGGGGTGTGTACCCTCAGCTTTACCTGGGGGTGTGTACCCTCAGCTTTACCTGGGGGTGTGTACCCTCAGCTTTACCTGGGTGTGTGTGTACCCTCAGCTTTACCTGGGGGTGTGTGTACCCTCAGCTTTACCTGGGGGTGTGTGTACCCTCAGCTTTACCTGGGGGTGTGTACCCTCAGCTTTACCTGGGGGTGTGTACCCTCAGCTTTACCTGGGGGTGTGTACCCTCAGCTTTACCTGGGGGTGTGTACCCTCAGCTTTACCTGGGGGTGTGTACCCTCAGCTTTACCTGGGGGTGTGTACCCTCAGCTTTACCTGGGGGTGTGTACCCTCAGCTTTACCTGGGGGTGTGTACCCTCAGCTTTACCTGGGGGTGTGTACCCTCAGCTTTACCTGGGGGTGTGTACCCTCAGCTTTACCTGGGGGTGTGTACCCTCAGCTTTACCTGGGGGTGTGTACCCTCAGCTTTACCTGGGGGTGTGTACCCTCAGCTTTACCTGGGGGTGTGTACCCTCAGCTTTACCTGGGGGTGTGTACCCTCAGCTTTACCTGGGGGTGTGTACCCTCAGCTTTACCTGGGGGTGTGTACCCTCAGCTTTACCTGGGGGTGTGTACCCTCAGCTTTACCTGGGGGTGTGTGTACCCTCAGCTTTACCTGGGGGTGTGTGTACCCTCAGCTTTACCTGGGGGTGTGTGTACCCTCAGCTTTACCTGGGGGTGTGTGTACCCTCAGCTTTACCTGGGGGTGTGTGTACCCTCAGCTTTACCTGGGGGTGTGTGTACCCTCAGCTTTACCTGGGGGTGTGTGTACCCTCAGCTTTACCTGGGGGTGTGTACCCTCAGCTTTACCTGGGGGTGTGTGTACCCTCAGCTTTACCTGGGGGTGTGTGTACCCTCAGCTTTACCTGGGGGTGTGTACCCTCAGCTTTACCTGGGGGTGTGTGTACCCTCAGCTTTACCTGGGGGTGTGTGTACCCTCAGCTTTACCTGGGGGTGTGTGTACCCTCAGCTTTACCTGGGGGTGTGTACCCTCAGCTTTACCTGGGGGTGTGTACCCTCAGCTTTACCTGGGGGTGTGTACCCTCAGCTTTACCTGGGGGTGTGTACCCTCAGCTTTACCTGGGGGTGTGTACCCTCAGCTTTACCTGGGGGTGTGTACCCTCAGCTTTCTTTACCTGGGGGTGTGTACCCTCAGCTTTACCTGGGGGTGTGTACCCTCAGCTTTACCTGGGGGTGTGTACCCTCAGCTTTACCTGGGGTGTGTACCCTCAGCTTTACCTGGGGTGTGTACCCTCAGCTTTACCTGGGGGTGTGTGTACCCTCAGCTTTACCTGGGGGTGTGTGTACCCTCAGCTTTACCTGGGGGTGTGTACCCTCAGCTTTACCTGGGGGTGTGTAGGTCCCAGGGGTTACACTTGGGTACAAAAATACATCTTTTTTTTATTTATTTATTTTATTTATTGAGCATACAATAGTACCCAAATCCTGAAGCTGTCTGTGGTGAATGGAAGAGAAAGGGGTGACACTGTCCATATTACTGATGTTATTTAGATTATGTATTGTCTTTATTAAAATTTTACTATGTTTTTCATTTTATAACGCTACTTGCAGTTTTAGAGGATAGCGCTAGGGTTATGCTCTTCAACATGTATTCTCTGTATTAGATAGACTCGTAGGCTTCATTTACTATCACCTCTTCATTTTCCTCCTCCATCCGTGAGTGCAGATACCGGTGCTTGTGTCCCTTTTCGTCACATTCCTTGGTAAGTGACTGCACTCACGGAGTAGCTTATCTGCATCCAAGAGCTTTGTCATCGACAGCGGTATGTGACTTTGTTCATGGAGCTACTTTCCATTCTGACTACTTCTTCCAGTCCCTTGTATTTAATTTAATTTAGACATAGCGTTATGGCCTTTGTTTCCCAAACGGTCGTTAATGTTTAAACATAAACACATTTAATTCTCCTAGTGCGCGTTGCTTTACATCCTGCCTTTCTTTCTCTCTAGCCACTGCATTGTCCCTAGCTGTACCTAGTGACGCATATCCTCTAGTTTTCCTTCCTATGAAGATAACACACTAATAACTAGTTGCTTAAAGTTAACAGTAGGCTGAACATTTAACATCTGGCAACCTCATTTAGTCATGTTCGATAAGCGTTGAATAAAGAATAAATATTTTCATATGAACGAACACTGTTCAGTTTTTGAGATATTTTTAATGGTATTATACGAAATTTATTACTTTTCTAACTATACAAAAAAAATAGTCAGCCACAGTTTCTGACGTTCACTGGCTAGGTTGTAGATGTGCTCTAGACAACTAGTGTTTGGCTCAGCTTTGCGAGATATGGTCCGACTTTTCTAGCTCCAGTGTGTGTCACCTACAGACTCTATTGTGTCATGCTACCTTCCTTATCTCTTATCTTTACCAAGAACTTAAGGTGCCTTTTAATATAATTAGGAAAATTGTTGTGATAAATCAACCCGCAAAGAATGAAGAAAACCAGTTCTCTGTCATAGATTTGGAAACAGCAGATTGTTTGTTTGTATTTACAACAAAATAATTAAAGGAATTTTATTAGTTTTAGGGTGGGATTGAAGAAAGAACATTTAAAAGTATGTTTTGTCAATTTTGCCCCGCCCTAATAATTGAGACGGTATAGGTTAGACTCAACCGTTAGGGTGAAGCAGGTAAATTGCGGTACACTAACTAACTTCAGTCTCAAACCACAGAAATAATAGTAAAAATCACATTAGAAATTAAAACTCTTTAAATTAATGAGCACTCTTTAAATTAATGAGCACTCTTTAAATTAATGAGCACTCTTTAAATTAATGAACACTCTTTAAATTAATGAGCACTCTTTAAATTAATGAGCACTCTTTAAATTAATGAGCACTCTTTAAATTAATGAGCACTCTTTAAATTAATGAGCACTCTTTAAATTAATGAACACTCTTTAAATTAATGAGCACTCTTTAAATTAATGAGCACTCTTTAAATTAATGAACACTCTTTAAATTAATGAACACTCTTTAAATTAATGAGCACTCTTTAAATTAATGAACACTCTTTAAATTAATGAACACTCTTTAAATTAATGAACACTCTTTAAATTAATGAGCACTCTTTAAATTAGTGAACACTCTTTAAATTAGTGAACACTCTTTAAATTAGTGAGCACTCTTTAAATTAATGAGCACTCTTTAAATTAGTAAACACTCTTTAAATTAATGAACACTCTTTAAATTAATGAACACTCTTTGAATTAATGAGCACTCTTTGAATTAATGAGCACTCTTTGAATTAATGAGCACTCTTTGAATTAATGAGCACTCTTTGAATTAATGAGCACTCTTTAAATTAATGAACACTCTTTAAATTAATAAACACTCTTTAAATTTATGAACACTCTTTAAATTTATGAACACTCTTTAAATTAATGAGCACTCTTTAAATTAATGAACACTCTTTAAATTAGTAAACACTCTTTAAATTGATGAGCACTCTTTAAATTAGTAAACACTCTTTAAATTGATGAGCACTCTTTAAATTAATGAACACTCTTTAAATTAATGAACACTCTTTAAATTAATGAGCACTCTTTAAATTAGTAAACACTCTTTAAATTAATGAACACTCTTTAAATTAGTAAACACTCTTTAAATTAGTAAACACTCTTTAAATTAGTAAACACTCTTTAAATTAGTAAACACTCTTTAAATTTATGAACACTCTTTAAATTAATGAGCACTCTTTAAATTAGTAAACACTCTTTAAATTAGTAAACACTCTTTAAATTAGTAAACACTCTTTAAATTAGTAAACACTCTTTAAATTGATGAGCACTCTTTAAATTAATGAGCACTCTTTAAATTAATGAGCACTCTTTCAATTAGTAAACACTCTTTAAATTAGTAAACACTCTTTAAATTAGTAAACACTCTTTAAATTGATGAGCACTCTTTAAATTGATGAGCACTCTTTAAATTAATGAGCACTCTTTAAATTAATGAGCACTCTTTAAATTAATGAGCACTCTTTAAATTAATGAACACTCTTTAAATTAATGAACACTCTTTAAATTAATGAGCACTCTTTAAATTAATGAGCACTCTTTAAATTAATGAGCACTCTTTAAATTAATGAGCACTCTTTAAATTAATGAACACTCTTTAAATTAATGAGCACTCTTTAAATTAATGAACACTCTTTAAATTAATGAACACTCTTTAAATTAATGAACACTCTTTAAATTAATGAACACTCTTTAAATTAATGAACACTCTTTAAATTAATGAGCACTCTTTAAATTAGTAAACACTCTTTAAATTAGTAAACACTCTTTAAATTAATGAGCACTCTTTAAATTAATGAACACTCTTTAAATTAGTGAACACTCTTTAAATTAATGAGCACTCTTTAAATTAATGAGCACTCTTTAAATTAGTAAACACTCTTTAAATTAATGAACACTCTTTAAATTAATGAACACTCTTTAAATTAATGAACACTCTTTGAATTAATGAGCACTCTTTGAATTAATGAGCACTCTTTAAATTAATGAGCACTCTTTAAATTAATAAACACTCTTTAAATTTATGAACACTCTTTAAATTAATGAGCACTCTTTAAATTAATGAGCACTCTTTAAATTAATGAGCACTCTTTAAATTAGTAAACACTCTTTAAATTAGTAAACACTCTTTAAATTAGTAAACACTCTTTAAATTAGTAAACACTCTTTAAATTAGTAAACACTCTTTAAATTAATGAACACTCTTTAAATTAATGAACACTCTTTAAATTAATGAGCACTCTTTAAATTAATGAACACTCTTTAAATTAATGAGCACTCTTTAAATTAATGAGCACTCTTTAAATTAATGAGCACTCTTTAAATTAATGAACACTCTTTAAATTAATGAACACTCTTTAAATTAATGAACACTCTTTAAATTAATGAACACTCTTCAAATTAATGAACACTCTTCAAATTAATAAATCAAGTCATATATTGGACTTTAAAATGATGTTTTAAATTATTAAGTACTTTATTATTCATCATCTTGTGATGTTTAAAATATAATATCAGTATTAGACATACACTACCATTTTCTTGCTAATTTACCACTAGTTTCATAATTTTAATTCCCACAGGTGATAAAATATAACATTATTTTTTGACTGAATATTAAAATGGCACATAACCCCATACCCAGTTTGTGGCTGGTAGAGGTGAGTCAAGGCTTGACTAGTGTGCTCTTGACTAGTTGACTAGGTGTGCTCTTGACTAGTTGACTAGGTGTGCTCTTGACATTTGGTGTGCTCTTGACTAGTTGACTTAGTATGCTCTCGACTAGTTGACTTGGTGTGCTCTCGACTAGTTGACTTGGTGTTCTCTAGACTAGTTGACTTGGTGTTCTCTAGACTAGTCGACTTGGTGTTCTCTAGACTAGTCGACTTGGTGTTCTCTAGACTAGTCGACTTGGTGTTCTCTAGACTAGTCGACTTGGTATGCTCTCGACTAGTTGACTTGGTGTTCTCTAGACTAGTTGACTTGGTGTTCTCTAGACTAGTTGACTTGGTGTTCTCTAGACTAGTTGACTTGGTGTTCTCTAGACTAGTTGACTTGGTGTTCTCTAGACTATTCGACTTGGTGTTCTCTAGACTAGTCGACTTGGTGTTCTCTAGACTAGTCGACTTGGTGTTCTCTAGACTAGTCGACTTGGTGTTCTCTAGACTAGTCGACTTGGTGTTCTCTAGACTAGTCGACTTGGTGTTCTCTAGACTAGTCGACTTGATGTTCTCTAGACTAGTCGACTTGGTGTTCTCTAGACTAGTCGACTTGGTGTTCTCTAGACTAGTCGACTTGGTGTTCTCTTGACTAGTTGACTTGGTGTTCTCTTGACTAGTCGACTTGGTGTTCTCTTGACTAGTTGACTTGGTGTTCTCTTGACTAGTTGACTTGGTGTTCTCTAGACTAGTCGACTTGGTGTTCTCTAGACTAGTCGACTTGGTGTTCTCTAGACTAGTCGACTTGGTGTTCTCTAGACTAGTCGACTTGGTGTTCTCTTGACTAGTTGACTTGGTGTTCTCTTGACTAGTTGACTTGGTGTTCTCTAGACTAGTCGACTTGGTGTTCTCTTGACTAGTTGACTTGGTGTTCTCTTGACTAGTTGACTTGGTGTTATCTAGACTAGTCGACTTGCTGTTATCTTGACTAGTCGACTTGGTGTTATCTTGACTAGTTGACTTGGTGTTATCTTGACTAGTCGACTTGGTGTTATCTTGACTAGTCGACTTGGTGTTATCTTGTATAAAATTGACTAGCGAGTTTTGACTGATGTATATTTAGATTATTTAATTTATGTAATTATATAGATTAGGTAATAATACTCACTATAAAATTATAAATGGGTTTTCTTTTCGATTCATTCTCTAGAAAATTATATATATTATTGAGTGTGTATATATATCAATAGTCGTTGAAATATTGTAAATGTTAAATAACTGCAATCTTTTCTTATGTACTCATCATAGAGTTGTGATAAACTACTCTAGAGAGAGGAAGTGTTGTAGCGATTGCAGGACGCTAAGAAAGTCGGTGTAAAACCTTATTTTGTTTCAGTTATATCATTTCTCCATTAAACTGAAGCCAGATTGTCAGTTACGTGACCCAAAAATAAGGATTTTAGCGTCCCGCAAGACGCGATATTATTTTGGCCACTGACTCACCACTTGGTACTCATCTCTAGAGAGCTATCTGTGTATAACATCAATAACACTATTCCTATTAGTTGGCATTAGTGTCGCCCCATCATGAATTTTTCACTGGGTGACTATGAATTGACGAATAGCAAATGATGTTATTTATGGTTTATATAGTCACTGTACTTTTTTATAATATAATATGAAAAATAGCCAGAAATGACATCATACATAGCAATTTTCAGTGCTTCTGTCAGTTACATTCCTTGGGTAAGTGACTGCTTTGTTGGAGTAGCTATTCCGCATCCATAAGCATTGTCACACCCTGGTCAAGTTCATTTTATTTGATTTTGTTTTGACATCAGCAATATGGCCTTTGGTTCCAAACTTCCGAATCAGTCGTTAATCCCTAATAATTAATTATAATTCATATTAAATTTGGTGGGAGCGATCGGGTCAAAGGTCAAGGTCATTTATAACTCAATAAGTATTGAACCAAATGGCCTGGAATTTGATGGGACTAATTTTTACTCTAGTTATTGCTCTTGAAAATACGTGACCTTAGGCATGACCTAAAAATGACCAGGTCACAACTTTTGACCTACAGTTTGGATTGACCTCAAAATTTCAGAATTAGGTTTTTTTGACCAATAGCTCCATATAAACCAAATTTCATCAAAATCTTAAAGGATTATTGGATGGCCAAGATTATTCATAAGCGGTGGCGTAGGTATGCGCTCTACGAGTTCCCGTTATCTAGTCTAATTGTGTTTTCTTTTCCGCAGCACCCCGAGTTCACGGAGGCGGAGCTCACCCAAATCATCAGTCTGTTCATGAAGTATGCCACTCCTGCAGACAAGACAGGACACATGGACATAGCAAACCTAAAGCAACTGCTGCAGGTAAACACTATTTTAATAGTTTGTTAGGTCCCCTTCACACTTGCGTTTTTCAACACCGCGTGAAAAACGCTCATGACAAAAAATTTATTGATTCAAAGAAGTAATTGACTGATGGTACACTGAAAAGATATCTCCTAGCCACTACACGAGTGAGTCACTTGACTCACTCTTTACTCTTTCTCAGGCCCTTGACTCACTCTTTACTCTTTCTCAGGCCCTTGATTCACTCTTTACTCTTTCTCAGGCCCTTGAATCACTCTTTACTCTTTCTCAGGCCCTTGATTCACTCTTTACTCTTTCTCAGGCCCTTGATTCACTCTTTACTCTTTCTCAGGCCCTTGATTCACTCTTTACTCTTTCTCAGGCCCTTGAATCACTCTTTACTCTTTCTCAGGCCCTTGATTCACTCTTTACTCTTTCTCAGGCCCTTGATTCACTCTTTACTCTTTCTCAGGCCCTTGATTCACTCTTTACTCTTTCTCAGGCCCTTGATTCACTCTTTACTCTTTCTCAGGCCCTTGATTCACTCTTTACTCTCTCTCAGGCCCTTGATTCACTCTTTACTCTCTCTCAGGCCCTTGACTCACTCTTTACTCTCTCTCAGGCCCTTGACTCACTCTTTACTCTCTCTCAGGCCCTTGACTCACTCTTTACTCTCTCTCAGGCCCTTGACTTGGCGCAGACTCACTTGGAGTGCAAGCAGACGTTTGACAAGTATGCCAAGGATGGCAAGTTGGACATGGACTGCTTCATGCGGATGGTTAAGGACCTCACTGCTAAGGCTGGCACTATCAGTCTAGAGGTGAGAGGGAAATGAAGAGGCAGTCGTTATAGTCAAGATAGCTAAGTTACGAATTATTGGACAGCTCCACATTTTCGACCTTACAAGAGAAGAATAACTATAGCTATAATTTGACTTTCAACTGGTTATTTTATGCAGTATCCCTGATAGCTACCTGCTGCCTGTATGTATGATTGATAGAAGTATCATGGCTACATAAATCATGAATATTGTATTGGATAGCAATTACTAGTTCAAAGTTAAATTATGTAATTTTTTTTATTTGATTGAGAATGTGGAACTGTCCAATATCTCGTAGTAACCCTCTAGCTATCTATCTCTAATACATTAAAGCTATTCTCATCAGTTACCAATTGCGACAGTTCCCCAACTAATGCTGTGGAATTTTGATGATCTTAAAAGTTTTTAAGCTTATATGTTTCGCGCTACCATTTGCCAATTTGTACAATCTCGAAAATGCGCTGAGCGTCTTCATTTATTTACTGCGAAATCTAATCCAAATATACGCTTATTTTACACGTATACCCCCCTCCAAACCCCCTGCTATGTCATTAAATAATCATGAAGTGTGCAGTACAACAAACTAGCGGATACAACAAACTAGCTATCTACATGTTATGAGTTCTAAAAATTCAAAAAAAGATGACAAGAAATAAATTACGATTACTTTGAAACTCTTTAACATGAATGGACCTTATGCAGTTTGTTGTATCCGTTAGTTTGTTGTACTGCACACTTCATAATTGTTTAATGACCTGGCAGGAAGATTGGGATAGGGAGAGGGGGGGGGGGGGGGGAGATTTCGCAGTAAATAAATTGAAGGTTTTAATGCACATCGTCATTATTTACCTTATAATGTAATTAGCTACAGCTTTTAAACCAACCCCCTGTGAAATGATTGGTTTTTTGCACTATTTCATTATTATTGGAAAGGAGAAGATAAACCTAATAGTAAATGAGACAAGGGCCACCTCTGTACCCAGGGTATGATTGTTGTTGTTCAGCTCTATACACAGGGTATGATTGTTGTTGTTCAGCTCTATACACAGGGTATGATTGTTGTTGTCGTCAGAGACTGATGTCATCTGCACATTAGAATAATCTTATAAGTTATTTTATCCTGTTTACCGTGAAGTAAATAATTTAACTGACATTGAATGATGAAAATTATATTCCTCCTTCCCCCAGAGTGTGATGCGCCTCGCCTCCAAAGAGGAGATTGACGTGGACGAGGCTGGAGTGGGAGGAGCCAAGAGGTTTTTCGAGGCTAAGGCCAAAGTGCTGGAGGTTGGAGACAGAGCTTTGAGGGCATTTGAGGACAGAAAGAAAGAGGAGGAGGAGAAGGTAAAGAAGAAAGAGGAGTTCAAGAAGAGGAGAGAAATGTTTCAACCCACTGCTGCCTCCTCTTAATCTGCCCCTTTAATCTTAATCTTTTTACCATTCCACTAGAGTGGGTCTTAGCCTAATTTACTTTAAGATCTCCAGGTCATGATTTACATTCTGTCACTAAATCCACTTCAAATAACTATTTAATTGTACAAATTATTTTGTATTTGCTTCTTTATGATAATCAGAATGTGCCATATCATGCTAGGGTAGACTCTGCAACATTACCAACTCTCCACAGCAATATTAGTCACTAGTAATGTTCTCTGTAGTGAACCAGTAAAACTTAAACTTTTCATTGAGTTTTTCTCTACAACCTGAATGTGAAATAATCCGCTGTGGCCACTTTCCTTTCTGACTGCTACTTCGAAGTCTCTTTGGTTTCCAGAGATATGGTCTTTGGTTCCGAAACACACGTTCAAGCCTACTTGATAAAATTTATTATATAAATATTAGCTAGTTTAAGGATTGAAAAATGATTCTACCGTATAAAAAATTTCCCTTCGTATGGTATTAATTAAATAATTATTAGGAGATAATTTGAAATGTAAAATGAATAAATAAAATAATTTATCGGCTGCATAGGAACCAAAGGCCATATTGCTGACGTCAAAGGGAAATTAAATACAAGGGACTGGAAGAAGCAGTCAGAGAGGAAAGTGGCTCCATGAACAAAGTCACCTACCACCGTCAGTGACAATGCTCATGAATGCAGAAAAGCTACTCCGTGAATAAAGTCACTTACCAAGGAATGTGACGAAAAAGAACACAAGCACCGGTGGCTACACTCACGGATGGAAGAGGAAAATGAAGAGGTGATAGTAAATAAAGCCTACGAGTCAACCTAACACAAAATCTAAGACCTCGTAGTTGAAGAGCATAACCCTAGCGCTATCCTCTAAAACTGCAAGTAGCGTTAAAAAAATGATAAACATGGTAAAAATGAAAAAAGACAATACATAATCCAAATTACAACAGTTCGGGGCCCAAGAGACACCACCCCTTCTCTTCCATTCACCACAGACAGCTTCAGGATAGAGCTCCAGGGGGCTATATTTGAAAATAAATAATGATCGAAATGGTTTATAGTAAAATACACAGTATATAAGATTAATAATTTCTACAAGATTAATGAATCCTACTTCTTGAAATATTCAACTGATGACAGCCATATTTCTTCCCATTTTCTGTATTGGAATGTTTCATTTTTGGCGTGAAAATCAAAACAATAGTAACTCCATGTTCTGGACTTGCCCAAAATATACATATAAAAATGAGTTGTATGGGGTTATATACGAATATTTTGCAACAATATGGAAATATGAATTTATTTACATACATAAAAATATAATTTTTATATTAGAGGATGTAATAAATAAATACCTAATAATAACATTATAAATGATGCAAAGACGAGATGTAGGAAGAATGATTGAAACGTCACGAACTGTCAATGTTATGACCAGGATACAGTAACATGTAGGGTATGGTAATCACACAGTACAGAGAAGATATAGTATCCCAGAGCTATAGGGGGGATATTACGCGTGTCCCGGTAGGCTGTGACGTCACATGTCAACAATGGTGCGTACGCTTGTACGTACAGTACAAACACAAAAGATGGCTGCAACACACCCAACTTTTGTTAAATAACGTTTTCGGTGATATTTTTTTTAATTCCACATTACCGCATATGCTATTATCCAATCTTTATAGTCATACGGATGAAAATTAAAAAATGACTGTTGATGAAATTGCTACTGGTCTTTTTACACCCAAAATAGTAACAAATTTTTAGTTTTGAAGAAGACGATTTATTCAAGATAATTAGATCATTAGTCAGATTGGTCGCGTTGACCGCCATTTTAATTCTCTATTCCACGTGACCCACAGCAATTCTGTTTACTATGACGTGACCTCTTGTTTACATACATGACGTCACAGCCTACCCAGAATAAATTTGAATAATACATGTAACTGGGGTACCATACTATTCTGTTTACTATGGTAATCAGCTGATAGAATCTAGTTTGACGTGACCACGCGTGACTGGAAATCTTAAAAATTGCATTGATTGCTACGTGATATTATTTAGATATTTTACTTACATTTATTCTTGTGCAGTCTCCAGTGGACTGGTGACTATGACCACACTTTGAAACATGGGAGTACCTACTTAAACTAAGTCTCTGCTAATTTTTTTTTTCTTATCAATTACTAACTAGGCATTGGTTGAATTGTATTTCCATTATATTGTTTCTTAATTGTTATACATAGGAACTAGAGTTTAGCAGTTAACTAGCACTAGTTTAGGCTAGTGAGCGTCTCTCAAAGAAGAGAACAGTTCGAACAAACCTGAATTATATCCATACATATAAATTCTAGATTCAATCGCTATTTTTAAAATTTATTACACGAAACACTTATAAATTAACTTTAAACTTCTCGATATTAACATGCAAATACGAGGTATTATGAGGCGCTGAGTCACAAACAAAATATGTGTCGTTTTGGTGACGTCATATTTTTGCGTCTTCTACTAGTTACTATACCCTTTGTGTTACTGTACCCTGGTTATGACTTGCCATCAGCCACTAGATAATTAAAATTACTGTACTAAGTCTGTATGGTTGGAAGCAGAGTCAAGAATCTGATGTAAAGATAAACACAGTGTGTGAAAGCTTGGGTGTTTTCTTCATGCAGCACCCACAGGGGCTCTATCCTGAAGCTGTCTGCGGTGAATGGAAGTGAAGGGGGGTGGCTTATGGATTTGGATTATGTATTGTCTTTTTTTTTTACCTTATTTATCATTTTTTTAACGCTACTTGCAGTTTTAGAGGATAGCGCTAGGGTTATGCTCTTCTACTACGAGGTCTTAGATTTTTGTGCTAGGTAGGCTCGTAGGCTTCATTTACTATCACCTCTTCATTTTCTTCTCCCATCCGTGAGTGCAGCCACCGGTGTTTGAGTCTTTTCGTCACATTCCTTGGTAAGTGACTGCATTCACGGAGTAGCTTTTCTGCATCCATGAGCATTGTCACCGACGGTGGTAAGTGACTTTGTTCATGGAGCCACTTTCCTCTCTGACTGCTTCTTCCAGTCCCTTGTATTTAATTTCCTTTTGACGTCAGCGATATGGCGTTTGGTTCCGAAGCAGACGTTAAACCCCCTAATAAATTAAAAAATTCTTCATGCAGCATTTGTTTTGCAGCGGTATGAGAAAACCGCCAGTGTGAAAGTGGCTTAACACAAAATCTAATACATCGTAGTGGAAAAGCATAACCCTAACGCTATCCTATAAAACTGCAACTAGCGTTAAAAAAATGATAGACATGGTAAAATTAACAGTAACCTAGGTAATGTTAAATTCAATTTAAATTTCTAAAGAGCAATTTTTTTTCTTATGTTGACTAATGCCCAGTTTGCAAATACGGTGCGTGTCCGATTAGTGGTTTTGTTTCAATTAGGTCAGAGTGTTCAGCCATACCAAGTTCCTGAGATAGAGCTCCGCGGCACTTCTCACGGGTGAGTGCTAGAGTCAGAGTGTTCAGCTGTACCAAATATAAGGGCCTCCACACACGAGCGTTCTTTGACGTGCGGCGATTGACGTATAACTCTAAAATAGCATTAAAGGGAGAGTAAAGTCAAAATCAAACAATCGCCAAATTGGTTTCAAATCGATTCAGAATGTTTAATTATGTAACGTTTGTTGTTTTCATATTAATTTATTTATGCAGTAATCAACCTTTGTTTGCGTCAAAATGGTGAAAAATATTATGTGAATTGGTAGACAAGAAGGTATAGTATTAAAAATGAAGCCATCTCTTCACTTGAACTAGAATCTAGGAATAATCCTATCTCAATTGATTTGTTTACAAGATGGCTGCACTGATTGTAGCGCCATCTACCGTTAGCATTGGCTAAGAAATTAATTATATAAAAAATGATATATTTCCATTATTCGATTTTATTGAACATTGCAATTTCACACGATATACTTTATTCTTACTAAGCAATCGTTAGACATTAAAATTGTTAAAACAAAAAATGACTGTACTGCCCCTTTAACTCTCGGGTAAGTGGGCTCACGAGCGTCTCTTGAACTCACAGCAAGAAACGGACAATTCTGGACGCAGGGTAATGCGTTCCCTTGACGCAGGGTAATGCTTTCCCTTGACGCAGGGTAATGCATTCCCTTGACGCAGGGTAATGCATTCCCTTGACGCAGGGTAATGCTTTCCCTTGACGCAGGGTAATGCATTCCCTTGACGCAGGGTAATGCGTTCCCTTGGCGCATGGTGACTGCCGCATTACCAGTCAATTCTATATAATCTACGTGTGGGTGAACACACGAACGGTTTGTTGCCGCACCTATCAATGGTAATTGTAAGTAAATAGTAGAGATTGATTGAAACATTTTTATTGAACATCGATCAAGCCCTTATGAAGTTTATATAAACTTTTTGAATGAATATGCACCGATACATATTGGTAGCTTATAGTGTGACTAGTTAGGTATAGTGTGTCTAGTTAGTTATAGTGTGACTAGTTAGGTATAGTGTGACTGGTACATGCTGCATGTCACTTTCCATGCATCTAGGTTAATTCTCCGTTGCGTCAAAAAGACGCTCGTGTGCCCTGGCCATGCGTCTGCGTTCATTTGACGTTGCGTTGAAAAAACGCTCCTGGCGGGGGCCCTAGAAACCCTACACACGTAGGGTTTTTTTAAGTCTTTGCACCAGACTTTTTGCTAAGCTCCTCCTACTTTTTCCACGAGAATATAAGAAAAAATGATATAATTACCTTCGCAGATTGCGGGAAGGTCATATTTTCATCGGCATTTATTTATTTATCATCTTGTTATTCGCATAACTTAAAAAGAGTTCAACCAAATTGCCTGAAATTTAGTGAGACGATTGGTCCGTATCCAGTGACCTGCTGGTAGAATTTTGGGAGCGACTCGGTCAAAGGTTCAGGTCATTTATAACTCTAAAAGTATTTAACCATATTGCATGAAACTTGGTGGAACGATTGGTCAATATACAGGAACGATTTGGTCAGATTTTAGGAGCGATCGGTTCAAAGGTTAAAGATCAAGGTCAAGGCCATTTATAACTCAATAACTCAAAAAGTATTCAATCAAATTGTCTGAAATTTGATGGTACAATTGGTCAGTGTCGAGGAACGATCTGGTACAATTTTGGGAGCGATCCGGTCAAAGATCAAGGTCATTTATAACTGAAAAAGCATTGTACCATATTGCATGAAACTTGGTGCGACTATTGGTTATTATCCAGTTAGCAGTTTCTTAACTTTTGTGAGAGAACGGGTCAAAGCGGAGGCGAAGGTATGCGCTCTACCGAGTGCACACAATCTAGGTATTATTCATTTTAGTTGGTATCCATGATACCTGTAGGTATGTATCATGGATACCAACTAAAATATATAATAATCATATAGTTTTTTCGGATCAAGTGTAGTTTAAGAACCCCAGCTCAATCTGTGGTCCTTAGGGCTGATCCACACTATCGCTCCAGTCACGCTCCGCTCCCGCTCCAGTCACGGTCCGGTCTCATCCTTGTGCATACACATGTTCGGTTCGGTCACGGTCCGCTCTCGCTCCCGTCCCTTCCGTATCATCTGATTTTGCAGTGATTATCATTACGCTTGATTGATGAACAGGATGAGAGAAAACAAAAAAGTAGATATTTTGAGTTCATCCTATGATAAAGGACAGGATCCGAAGTGCGAAATTTTATCTTCATCTAATAGATGACGAAACTAAATTGTTCTATTATTTTCGAATGACTATTGAAACTTTTGAAAAAATCTGTCTAAAATTGAAAATGATTTTAGAAAAGAAAACAAGCAACACTGAAAACACAATCACTCCTAGAGAAAACTAACTGTATATCTAAGAATATAGACTTCAAGAGTCTAAGCCCTAAGGTACATATAAGAAGTATTATATATGTCACTCGCGTTTGACTGATCTGCAGCAATATCGACCAATTTCGCTTCATAATCTGTTGATCTATTGTTAGCACAGCCATCGACCAATAGCGCAACCAACGATCGATTGCTGCACGTTCGAATGAAAAAGAAAGTATTTAGTTTATCAATCTAAATGGTATATTTGATAAGGAAACCATCAACCGATTGTTGCGCGTTTTCTATAATTTCTATATCTAATTGTTACATTTCATAGGGCAATCATCAATCGATTGATGGTTACTCTATGAAATATAACAATTATTTTGTTTAAAAAGACAATATCTTTCCATTAAAATCAAGACAATTAAATGCATAAACTAAAAAATTCCCTATCATTCGAACGTGCAGAAATTGATTGATAGGTGCGCTATTAATCGATATATGCGATAAAATTTGTCAATTACATGCATAAGCTAAAATATCTTTGGATTGGATCGTGACCGGAGCGTGACCTGACCGGCACTGCCAGTGTGGATGCTCTACGTGAAATGCATTAAAGAATATTGGACCGGACCGTGACTGGAGCGTGAGCGGAGCGATGGTGTGGATTAGGGGTATAGTTTGAAAATTTGGAATCCTTCAAGTATCCTTATTTTCTTATTTCCTTTATAATGATTTTATTTCATTAAAATGATTATTACATATTCATATGTTAGTTACGATTTCCTTATATTGGGTAACATTTTGTTATTATTTCCCAATATTGCTATCATTTTAACTAGATAGTTATCTTTGCTTCATCCATTCAATGGCCGGTAGTGGATCTTCTCCAAGTAGAGGTAGAATTTCTGTTTGGAATGTTGCTCTGTCCATTTTTTTGTTGCTCTGAACACCGTAGTAGAAGAATTATTATTTCGATTTGATTGCAGTAAAGACATGCAGAACGCCGTAGCATTGATACATTCAAAAATTCACTGGGGTCCTTAAACTACACTGGGGTCCTTAAACTACACTTGGGTTAACACTGGGGTCCTTAAACTACACTTGGGTTAACACTGGGGTCCTTAAACTACACTTGGGTTAACACTGGGGTCCTTAAACTACACTTGGGTTAACTCTGGGGTCCTTAAACTACACTTGGGTTAACACTGGGGTCCTTAAACTACACTTGGGTTAACACTGGGGTCCTTAAACTACACTTGGGTTAACTCTGGGGTCCTTAAAGTGCACTTGATCCGTTTTTTCTTATATTCTCGTGGAAAAAGTAGGAGGAGCTTAGTAAAAAGTCTGGTGGAAAGACTTAAAATTCCTGTGTGTGTACGGCCCTTTACTCAGATGTCCTATACAGTTACCTGGTATAACTATGACCAATAAGTAGGATGACTTATTAATTTTAGGATAATGAGACGGTAGTTTCTGTGCAAGACTTTTACTCACAGAGTCCTGTTTAATATAAATAAAGAACACTTCTCCTGTACATTTATATACATTTTCATTGATGAAAAGCCAATGCAAACCATCGCAAATTACGTCAAAAGAGTGATTATTGTTTTTTCAACATAGGTGTGATCATCAGAGAAAATAGTAATTAAAACCTCTCCAATACTGAATACAACAACAACCAGTAACAAAAGTAAAGAAAAGAATATACAAAACATAGTTTATACACGAAAGCACAGATTGCTGTACATCTAAATTAATAACAAAAGGTGTTAGCGAGGAAAGGAAGAGTTGGGGTAACTTCTTAAAAGTTTTACCCTAGTCACCAAGGTAAATGAATGCAACTTTAGGGAACCCTGCAGTTTTCGGAAAGTGGGTGTTAATCAATCGGACATTTAAAAATTTCTATTTGAAGTATCGCTTATTTGCGAGAGCACTGTCATAGATCCAGAAAAACTACTTTTCAGGAGAGGGTATTTTAGGACTTGTAATGTACGTACATTTATTGGTGTATCGTTAGGACATTTAGCCTCTCTAGCGGTACATTTTTGAGCTAGAATGATGAAACAGTCAACCCAAAATAATCAGTATTTTAAGATTAATATGCTATATCGATAGGAAGAAATTACATTTTCTGTGTTTATGAATTTGTTCGTTAGCACCCAGTGTCCGAGTACTGTGACATCCCCTAGGATTGCACTCATTGTACCTCAAAAGGCATTAAATCAAACTATCTCATCACATCAAATACACTCTAAAGGAACATAACTCAGTGAAAACTTAAAGGAAACATTGATAAAGCTCTAAAAACATTTCAATTACCTCATATCAATGGTGTAAGACTAACCTATAATATTATAGTTCAAATATTAATTCATCCATTCGAAAGTAGAGCAGCAATTTGCTAATGTTTTTGAAATTGAAACCACTGAAAAGGTTAATGCCCGTCTTTCTGTTCACATGAATTAACAGTTGAAGTTCTACTTACTCTTAGTTACAAGTATACCTCTTAGAATATCCTCTAGATATAGTCTTTAAATAGTTATCTCACCCAGTATTTAAATAGAAAAAAACAGTTGGAGAATTGGCAGTGTTACCTCGGTAGAAAAAGAAAAGCAGTTCAGACCCAAATCCTATGAATAATTTACAGCCCTGAATAGCAAAGTAATTCGGCTCTTCAAGGAGATACAAATAATATTCCACTTGGGATGAAGTTTTGGGATGAAGAAGTTAAAACCTAAAATTCAGTCAATAGAAATTGTTAAAATTTCCTCCTATTTGGAAAATATGAAAGTAGGTACAGATAAAAATATAGAAAATTCTTCACATATGCAATAATTTCTCAAGATTAAAATACCAATGATAGCTACATATAAATTTTTAAAATGAAAATATTTCTTCTATTTCACCTCATTAATCTTTAACATTTTGCTTCAAAAACCTGTGTTCCAAACAGAAAGTTTCAATATGTTCCATTGTTTACCAGATATGAAAAAAAGACGAATGGATTCTTAAATTCCATCGCCCAATTTTCTCTCCAAGCTTTTTGGGTTCCAACACCCGAAAAAATGCAGAGTCTTTCACAGGGCCTCCACCCGGTGATCTCTAATAGCTAATATAGTTCTTTGGAGAAAAGGCCACCGTGTGGGGACACTGTGAAGCCACAAACAGAGCCAAACTAACAACCTCTAGCGGGCAATCACCCTAATCTTTGACACATCAGTTCTATTAAATAGCATCTATAAAAATATGTGATAATATGCCTTACACTTACACTATTTACAGATGAAACACAAAATCTGAACATGGAATGACAACCCAAACTATGAAATGAAACTCTATTGGTGCGTGAAAAGAGTCACAGTGACTCAAAATGCGATTTAAAACAACATGAGAAAAGAATTTCTAGTCAATGCAGTGTGTTTAGACTAAGAAAATTATCAGATAGTTTTCGAACGGTTCCACATCTTCGTTACATATAAGTATATCTAAAATCGTATCCATGATTTAATTGGTAAATAACCGTGGTCGAAAATGTGGAACCGATAGAAAATGGAAATTTTCCAGATCTGATATCGGACATGGTCATCAGGAAATAAAATAATGTAGGTAGTCTTCTTAGTGAAAAGATACATTATATAATTTACGAACAAATTAGGCGAGCATTTGTGTAGCTAAAGGGAATATTCCACATATGTGTAAAGGGAATATTCCCACACACATCAAAATAAATGGTGATTAATTTGTGTTTAAGGAACATTCCGCACCTGTGTTGGTGTGATATTCCACCGACATAACAAGGGAATATTCCGACTCTACATCCCCAGTAAAATGATGATAAATGATAGTTATTATGGCGGATTATTGAAGTTGCCTAATTTTCACTACGACAGTCAAATATATACTAGTGAGTGAGGTTAAGGTAACTAGTTAATTCCTAAAATTCAATCTACTAGTTCGGGAAGGCCAGGGATAAGATTATAAGTCCTAAGAATCGAAATATCTTCAGCGAAATGAACATCAGCGTACAGTTACAGAATACACACCCACGTACATCTATTAATATACTAGTCAAATAGCACATACTGACGATCCAATGAATATAATATATGCATATTTTAAGAGGGTGATATAAAGTCTATGGAGAACGAAAGAGTCAAGAGCAACACCAATTAACGCTTGTAGAGTAGCTTCCATAAGTAATTATACTTTTTATCACAATGAGCTTATATAGATTTACTTCTATCAAATAATATAGTTTTTAATTTCTCCATTTTGATATTCGCAATTTTGATATGAAAACCTAATAGAGCACCATAAAAGAACGAACTAAGAACTGGTTATTCCATCGCAGCACCTTTCGACTTCTAGTTGATAGAATTGATAAACTCTGCCTTCTAACCCTAAAGGGGTCGAATCCTTTGCACCAACCCTATTGACTTAAACGTAGAGAAATAAGTAACATTGCACATACTCCGATAAAGAGGAACAACCAATTTGGTGGTGAAGGATGAACCAAATGGGATGAGTTTCCAATCAGACTAAGGAGATCAAAACCACCGCAACCACCAAAATGAAGTTCAAAAAACCACTACCAGTTTTAAAAGTATTTCACTTCTTCCGCGAGATCATTTCGAACAAACTTCTCCTATGAATAACATATAAGTGATTTAATATCGATTTGCATATATCATTTGCACTTGACATCTTCAATGCACAGTTCTATAGTCCTCTTCCGCGAAGATAACTTAAGTGTTTCAATAGTTGCTAAATTATTCTTTTAACCCTACCATTTAGTGTTTCTAAATAATATGCCTTAGCAGTTAAAATACAAAGTGGAATAACACTCAAATTAAAATCACCATTTCAGTTCACCCAATGTCAATTCAAAGAAAAAGCTTTGCACTTAACAGAACACTGAAAAACAGACACTGAACAGACACTATTCTTGACGTGTCTACTCGAACAGAGCCAGAATGTCATGCGCGTCCGTAATTGGGGGGTGGTGGGAAGACTGTCCCCCTTGACTCGACGCTCCGGATGAGGGGGGCGTGTTGTAGTCTGGCTGTTCGAGATAAGAGAGCAGTTCCAGGGGGTCCATGGGAGCGCTGTTGCTGAACACCTGAAAGAAAATTAAACTATTAGAAAAACTTAGGAAAATTCTAAATAACTAACAGTAAGCAGAGGATTTAGGTACTGAACTGATGAGTTAGGTATTAAACTGAGGAGTTATGTATTAAACTGATGAATTAGGTACTAAACTGAGTAGCTAGGTACTAAACTGAGTAGCTAGGTACTAAACTGAGTAGCTAGGTACTAAACTGAGTAGCTAGGTATTAAACTGATGAATTAGGTACTAAACTGATGAATTAGGTACTAAACTGAATAGCTAGGTACTAAACTGATTAGCTAAGTACTAAACTGAGTAGCTAGGTACTAAACTTGGGAGTTAGGTACTAAACTGAGGAGTTAGGTACTAAACTGAGGAGTTAGGTACTAAACTGAGGAGTTAGGTACTAAACTGAGGAGTTAGGTACTAAACTGAGGAGTTAGGTACTAAACTGAGGAGTTAGGTACTAAACTGAGGAGTTAGATACTAAACTGAGGAGTTAGGTACTAAACTGAGGAGTTAGGTACTAAACTTAGGAGTTAGGTACTAAACTTAGGAGTTAGGTACTAAACTTAGGAGTTAGGTACTAAACTGAGGAGTTAGGTACTAAGCTGAGGAGTTCGGTACTAAACTGATTAGCTAAGTACTAAACTGAGGAGTTAGGTACTAAGCTGAGGAGTTAGGTACTAAACTGATTAGCTAAGTACTAAACTGAGGAGTTAGGTACTAAACTGATTAGCTAAGTACTAAACTGAGGAGTTAGGTACTAAACTGATGGATTAGGTACTAAACTGAGGTCTTAGGTAATTACTCACATCTAGGCTGTCCCTCGCGTTCGAATCTTCATCCAGTGGGTCGTAACTAAGGGTTGGTATATCCGTCATCTCGCTACAGGTATCCACCAGAGAGGAGGAGAATTGGTTCATGGTGGAAGAAGTGGGTGAGGTAGAAGTGGTGTTGCCATTTCCTCCACATGTGTTGGCTCCTGAGAGTTTCAATCAATCGGTTAAAACTCACATAATTATGAAATTGAAACAAATATTCTTCAGCTAATTGGAAATGAATAAGATTTTTACCTTGTGGGGGGACACTAGGAGGTCCACCTGCACCCCCTGGCGTGTGGGGGGTGTGAGGCGTATGGGGAGTGTGGGGTGTATGAGGGAGACCACCCCCTACTGATCCACCACTCTGTTGGAAAATAAGATTATTTCTCTCATTAGTAGATGAAACAAAAATTTTGGTTTTAATAATCTTACGGTGGACAGACGTTTCGTCGGAAGAGATTTCGTCGACAGGACGTTTCGTCGACGAATTTTAATGAAGGGTACATTAATGTACTCAACATAAATAGCCGTTATGTAGTTTGTTGTGTCCGCTAGTTTGTTGAACTACACACTTCATTATGGTTTAATGACCTGGCAGGGGTAATTGGAGGTCGGCACGTCTCCTGATACACAAATATGTGTTAATATCCCCTTTACGAAAATCGTCGACGTTCCGTCCTGTCGACGAAGTTCCTGTAGAGTGTAGACGAAATGTCTGTCGACGAAATGTCTGGCAACCGATTTTACAGTATACTTTCGTGTCATTCTAAATATTGCAATTTGCCGTAGATTAAAGATACAAGTACCACAGCAACTCTAAGTGCCTATATAACTGTACTAGTGACATTTCTAACTGTGATGAGAGTGAGCTTTACCTGTGGTGTCGAAATACACTGGTGAGAACTGCCGGAGGAGGTGAGGGGGGAGGTGGAGGAGACTACGGAGGAGGTGGAAGAAGGTGGAGACGTGGAACAGGTGAGTGGGGGAGGTCCCATATGTGGGGGTGGTGTGTTCATACTCAGTGACTTCTCCATTCCCCCCAGGGGGTCCATCTTATTAACGGACTCACTTAGCTGGGATAAAGGACCCCCCATGGAGGAGGATGTTGGGGGGCCCTGGGAGTTCATGGAGGAGCTTCCCCCATATTCGGGAGAATTAAGGTCAAAGTGAGCCGAGGAGTGGGGGATGTTGGAAGAGGAATTAGAGTTCATGGATCCCCCCATCATTGACATGAGGGAGCCGTTATTGATGCCTGAAACAGACGAAAATGTTAACAGAGAGAAAAAGAGTTTCTTTTCTTAGTTTCTAATGTTACCTTGTTTATAAATATATGAAGAACTTATTTATAGAGAATTAATAGGATAACTAGTAGCTAATATATAAAGAGAATACAGCACACCCCTTCACTCACTATTCATGTCCGGTGGGACATAAGGACTCATAGTTTGTCCCATGTCGTATGAAGTGGGGAGGTTCATACTACCGGGGGACATGGCTTTGTGCCACCTCTTGGAGTCGGCCTCTTCCTCTTTGATTGAACCACCGGGGGTAGAGGGATCTGAAAAACAGGGGGAGATGTTATAATTGTAAAATAATCAAGTGAGAATGTCTCTTATTTGTTTTTGTTTAAAAAAATCACCACTGACCTGTCTGTGTGCGGGGCATTATTCGCCATGAGGCTGACGAGTCCATAGTAACTTCATCAGCTCCCCCACTGGAGGGGTTCTTTATTATCCCCCACATGTACTGATCCACCTCCAGTCCCTCGAGTAGAGCAGTCTTGTTACACACGGGGCACCGCCAAGCCCCCCGTTCACAGTTCAGTTGAAGGTAGGACTCCAGGTCGAAGCACTGGATGTGTTTACAGTCGTGTCCCCTGGCGGGTAAAGTGATCTTCTTAAAGGTGATGGGGCACTTCAAACTGATCTTAATGGCTGTCTGCTCCACTCCATCCACCTCATTGGAGGCGGTGGTGGAAGGGGTGGAGCTGGAGGAGGAGGAACTGTTTGAGGTGGGGATAGCGGGGGGAGACAGCGCATTACTGTTTGCAGAACTGTTGCTGCTATTGTTTGAACTGTTGTTTGCCGGTATGGACGAGGCGACAGAGTTAAAGTTGCGTTTGATCTTTGCGACGCAGTGATCGGCGGGCAATAACCGCTTCTTCAGGAGATTCTGGAGGATGGAGCGCACGGTTGGTCGGTGTACCAACTGCAGCACGAAAAGGTGGGAGCAGCAGCAGGCTGTCACAGTGATCTGGATGGTGTTCCTGCCTGGCACACATACGTCCTTGATGTAGAGGGGCTTGTGGGATGTCTTCTGCTCCCCCCTGTCGATGTTGAGGGGGGTGGCGTTAACAGAGGCCTGCACAGACGCTGGCCAATTGGTGTTCATCTGCCTGTCTTCGTGGTGGAAACATTTCAACTGCAACTCCAAGTCAGACCTACAGATGTCAAAAATGGCCAGAATTAAATAAATGAATAAATTAGAATTACAAGATGCTGCAATATCATCAACCTATTTCCAAACATTTGTTAACTGAAGTAATAAGTTGAGTTTAGGTAATTTAACCCCATCCTACCTCATGGTGAGAGTTTGGTGCACTGTATTCTTAAGGTGGAACACATGGTTAGACACCGCTAGGTTGTGTTCCAGACGAAAAGGTTGAAGAACAATTCCTTCTCGAACTGGGAATGTTAACCTCAACTCCTCCTCCTTAACCCCCAGTAAAGGCTTCATGTCCCCCATGTCCGGGGGTTTGACGTCTTGACTGCAGTTGTAGGGGGGAGACATGTAGGGGGTTAGAGGTGGGGTGGGGTTGCCAGGTATGGGGGAGTGTTGGTAGTTACTACTCGAGTTACTTCCACCGTTTGTATTGTTACCTGGGGGAGAATATAACAATATTAATTATCTAATTGAAAACTTTGATGATGATAATTATGAACAGTTCTAACTTCTAGAAATGGGGTAACTTCGATCATATAACATTTTTTTATTTTTATTTAACTTATATTTCAATGGGTATCCATGAGTGCTACAGGTATCATGGATACCCATCAAAGTAACCAGTTACCTAATAGCTATCATTTTTTTTTATCTTATATTTAATGTTTACTCACCAGCACCGTTTGTACTGCTAGAACTGTTAACTAGGTTGCTTCCCCCATTGGAAATGGAGCTGTTAGACTGGGTGGTGGGATTGCCATTCACTGAACCGATGGAGGTGGGGGGGATGGAACTGAAAAAATATGAATGAAGAAGTAAGAAAGAAGAATTTTTTTTCGAAATATATTTTTATTCAGGAGAATTTATCTCTCGAAGGAAATTTTTGATGACGAAGATGAATTAGAATGAATTAAGATAAGGTTAGTTACCTAGTAACAGGTCCCATGGAGTTACTCATGCTACTCATTGGAGGTCCATTGGTCATTCCACCCATTGGTCCACCCATAGCCCCACTCATCTGGTTGTTCATCATACCATTGCCCATGGGTCCCACCCCCATACTATTCATTGAGCTCATACCCCCCATGTTCATTCCCCCCATACCCATGCTCATTCCCCCCATCCCCATTCCCCCCATAGAGCCCCCCATGCTCATGCCATTCATAGGCCCCATCATCTCGTACTGAGGACCGTAGCTGCCGTATTGGTGTTGTGGACCATAGTAGTGACCCTGGAAAGGTGGACCTCTTGGTCCCATCCCAGGGGGACCACGCATTGTACATTGCGGTCCCGACGGGAAAGGCGATGGGAGAGGTTGTTGCACCGGGTAACCAGCCCGACTCATTGCTCCCATGCTCATACCGCCCTGAAAAATAAAAGAAATGAATATTTTGAAGGAAATTATTTTTTATTTACTAATTCTTTTTTTTTAAACTCATAAATCAATCATTTTCATTACCAATTATCGTGTGCCTTACCTGCGGTCCCATACCGGGGCCCATTCCTGGATTCATTCCGCCAGGACCCGGAGACCCGTTAAAAGATTGAGAAGCCGCCACTGCAGCAGCCCTTTTCTGGGCCATATAATGTGCTGGGTTTGGGTAGGGACCGGGTCTTCCACCGTTCCCGGCCCCCATTCCACTTGGACCCAATGAACCTGGTCCCATACCCCCACCCATTCCACCCATGGCTCCCATGCCTGAGCCTGGTCCCATCCCGCTAGGGTCGATCCCTCCCGGCATACCTCGCTGGTACATCATAGAATTCATCCCCCCGGCCTGAGAAGTAAAAAGAGGGGTTAGCTATGGGTGATAAGTTTATATCCCTATCTCAAGTTAGGGGTTAGGTAATACTGACCCCCATGGGTATACACTTGGCCCCCATGCCCCCATTCATGTTGATGCCCATCATTCCTCCTCCTCCCATGTTGCTCATCATGCTGTTCATCATGTTGTTCATGCCGTTCATTGGGCTCATGGTGGATGGAGGGTTAGACGGATGCATTGTGGGAGTGCTAGCTCTGTAACCCGGAGGAGTGGAGGAGACGGCAGTGCCTCCACCATTCGCTCCCCCGGGACTGTTTATGCCATTTCCACTCATGGTCATACCGCCCATCTGCCGGAAAACGAGAACTTGGTCACCACTTTTCCTTAGTTGCTACATCATTGTTTTCAATCAAATAATTCAAATTAAAATATTTAGTTGACAATATTAATTTCGACTGAAGTTTTGTTGCCAACATTAGCATTAATTCAACATCCAAGTCACACTTACGTAGTTGGTCAAACACGTGCTTCGATTTTCAATTAAACTTCACCAACAAAAGAGTGCGAAAAAGAAGGACTTTGCTAACTTCAAAAGAAATATTTGAATCCGAATGAACTGAAATTTAGAACTAGTATTTAGCATATTACATAACGAGCTGCAGATGGTAACCGTGGTTACTATAAAAAGCAATTGGACCACCGTTTATATAATAACATCAGTAAGTAAAATATGGAACTTTTTTTTTTGAGAACAATCCTAATTATCTATAACTCTAGTTTTGCATAATGGAGTTGTACCTACGGTATGGTCCAACTGCTTTACTTTGGGACCAACGGTTACCCTCTCTCGCTTTATCCTCAGCCGTTATATATGACGCTAAATACTAATTCTAAATTCTACATTCCTTTTCTTGAGGATAAAAGCTACATTAGAGGATTTCTCTGAGATGACTTTACCGTTCTCTGCAGTTTGGGTTGTTTTTTCTCACCTGCGAGGCATACTGTTGCTGCATTTCTTCTTTGGAATGCCTGTAGGCTAAGCCAGAAGAAGCAACAGGAGCCGACGCTGCAACCATCTCACCCTGAACATTAGTGCTGCCTCCACCACAGCGGAGGACTGCCTCGCCACCCCGCCCCTGGGATGCACTACAGCTGGGGGGTAGGGGTGCTAGAAAGCAGTTGTCCTTCCTGTCCTTGGGGGAATCCTTGGTGAAGCTCAGGGAACTGCTGAATGTAGTTTTGTTGGTGGGAGGGGGAGAGAGCTCGTCATCTTCCAGAAGACTGTTGAAGTTGTAGCTGTTGCTGGACGGAGGGTTCAGTTGTTGCTGCTTGTTTAACGGGGGGAGGTTGTTTGGGGGGTGGAGTGGTGGGGGATTACGCTGTGGGGGAGTGGGTGCAGTGTGCAACTGAATGCTGGTGGACGAGTGAATGGTGAGGATTTAACTAATCACCATTCAGAGAAACAACCAACTCCACTCGTGAAGATAATCTGAAAAAAAACGTAAATAATCTTAAACATATGAAACATTTAAGAAAATAGAAAGTGAAAAGAAATGAAACGGTCGATGGCTTATAAGATAATATCAAATTTTCAATTTATTATTACGCTGC
The DNA here is from genome assembly GCA_947561585.1 of Caprella mutica. Taxonomy (NCBI): domain Eukaryota; kingdom Metazoa; phylum Arthropoda; class Malacostraca; order Amphipoda; family Caprellidae; genus Caprella; species Caprella mutica. Next base: position 40,109 of record CANNZV010003317.1, read on the forward strand.
TAAAAAAATATTTAAAAATTTGATGATAAATCCTCATTCTCGTTCATACAAGAAAAAAGTCCAAATATCGTTATTTCAATTGGTATCAGTCTATCAGGGATACTTGCAGGTATCATGGATACCAATTGAATCAACGAGCTAAATTACAGTTTTTGTAATATGAACGGGAATGTGGAAGTGTTGGATGGTTCGTAAGTTAGGCTAATAGTGCCTAGCATTTGAGAAGTTACGAGTTGTTCGATATCACGGCCCTGCTTATGCATAATAGATCACACAGAGCTCATATCGCACACCAATTACGTCAATAACTCCATATTCTAGCATGTTAAAGTCTATTTGACGCTTCTTTGGGCCTAGTGATCGGGCTGATGAACTACAAATAGTTGCTCTAGATGAGAAGGTCCTTATATTTATTAGAGAATATTAAATACATATAACAGAGAATGTATCTATTTCTATTTAAAAAATGGTTTCTAAACATTCATGAACGTAGTTGATTAAATCTAGCATGTGTCTTTGGTATTGTTAGGGAAGGTGAAAGGACAATGCCAGGGTCTGACAATACACAATTACCTCAACACATGTGTACAATGTCATAGGCCTACCTACTATCAGTCTCAAAAGCTTTCGTTCACTATCTGTCTGTTAGTGTCACAATGCATCGCTCAGCCTACTCAGCGTCAAATTGCATCGTTCAGCGCCGCCGTATCGCTTTTCCAATGAGTTTCGTTCTTTCTCAGGTTGCTTAACTTTCGCACAGCGGAATCAATCTTTGTAACCACTCACTGCCCGGTGTGACAAAACAGATAATGAAGCACAATTGAGAGATGATCTTTTGCTTTGCCCCGCTAAAGCTGGTGAAACATTTACTATTATGCAAACTAAACAAGGCAACTATCATTGCTTAGAAGAAATGCAAGTCATCGTATTTAGAGGTCACTAACCCGAAAACAAAAAAAAAAAGAATCATTTTGAGTCAGCGAAGGGTGACATTTCCGCGTAAAAATGGAAACACCAAATAAATTTCCCACCATGTTCATTGTCATAGAAAACGAGTCATGAGTATTAAGTAAATATAAAGTATTTCAATAGAGGGGGATTTATTGAAAGACACTCGAAAGCGCTAATACATTGTACGTAAATAGGCACAGATAGCTGCGGTATAAATAGTCTAACAGTTGAATGAGTTCACCAGAAAGAAGGACAATCTGAGATACTAATAGAACCAATACACCTTCCAACAACACACGCACACAGTGTCAAACACACGCACACAGTCTCAAACACGAGTAGGGGTAAAACTTTAGGTACAGCACGCACATGTGTGGGTAAATCGTACGTCTGGTTAGCATCTGATGGTGCCATGTCACGGTACACTAAACAAATGCCGTAATGAGTTGCAATGAACCTAAGCGAGATTAGCTTGCCCCACATTATCTGCAGTGATGAGGTGAGCAGAGTGGTGATGTGATGGTGAGCAGAGTGATGAGGAGAGCAGAGTGGTGAGGTGATGGTGAGCAGAGTGATGAGGAGAGCAGAGTGGTGAGGTGATGGTGAGCAGAGTGGTGAGGTGATGGTGAGCAGAGTGGTGAGCAGAGTGGTGAGGTGATGGTGAGGGTAGTTTTTGGTGAGATGCTAAACTAGACTTTCACCTCAAATAGGAAAGAGGAAGGCTGGTACACCTGTGTACTAATGCTAACTAGTCTTAACTAGTAAACACTAGTCTTGACTAGTCACCATTAGTGTTAACTAGTAACCACTAGTGTTAACTAGTCTTAACTAGTCACAACTAGTCTTAACTAGTCACCACTAGTCACAACTAGTCTTAACTAGTCACAACTAGTCTTAACTAGTCACAACTAGTCTTAACTAGTCACCACTAGTCTTATGAGTAACAGTTTGTACTAGTGCTAACTAGTACAATTTTCCCAGTAGATTTTCACTGCATAAAATAACCACAAAAGAAGGTCTTCAGTATCCTAGCTACTCATTAAATAAACAGAGTGCATAAATAATAATACACAATAGTATCATGGATACCAAACTTGCCTAACTAAAGCTGTTGTAATGGATATAGTAAAGACTGTGATAAAAAGGCGCGAAATACAAAGGACTGAGAGAAAGAGACAGTCGTGGCGGCATCCCTGTAGACAATACAGTTAGTCGGTACTGAAGTAACGCGCCTCAGTGAGCAGTTAGAAGAAAAATACATAACTTACAGTTACACTAACACTAGTTACAATGCTCTGAAAATAAGTCACTAGTCACTTAGTTGATTAATTTGTAATTGATTATTTAATTTACTTGTAGTTGATTACTTAATTTATTTTAGTTGATTATTTAATCGGATAGTAGTTGATTATTTGATTTAATTGTAGTTTATTATATAATTTATTTTGGTGTTTAACGTCTGCTTCGGAACCAAAGGCCATATCGCTGACGTCAAAAGGAAATTAAATACAAGGGACTAGAAGAAGCAGTCAGATAGGAAAGTGGCTCCATGAACAAAGTCCCTCGAGACAAGTTCATGGATGCAGAAAAGCTACTCGGTAAGCACAGTCACTTACCAAGGAATGTGACAAAGTTTAGTAACGTCTTTAATTGTTATTAAAAAAAATTGACTGAGAAAACCCCAATGAAAACACAACCTCTCACAGACAGGTTATAGCGTGACTCAGCGTTTTTCCTTTCTTTACTGCTCTTATTTGAACTCCAACAAATGGTGAGTGAGTGAGTGAGTGAGTGCGGTAATTGGTAGGTATCCCCCCACTTTCCGAAAAGAGATGCTAGAGGAACTTCAATGCTAACTGAAACCTATCTATGAGGGGTACAGCTACACTGGTGTTACACGCTACACTCTGTGTTACACGCTACACTGGTGTTACACGCTACACTCTGTGTTACACGCTACACTGTGTGTTACACGCTACACTGGTGTTACACGCTACACTCTGTGTTACACGCTACACTGTGTGTTACACGCTACACTGGTGTTACACGCTACACTCTGTGTTACACGCTACACTGTGTGTTACACGCTACACTCTGTGTTACACGCTACACTCTGTGTTACACGCTACACTGTGTGTTACACGCTACACTGGTGTTACACGCTACACTCTGTGTTACACGCTACACTGTGTGTTACACGCTACACTCTGTGTTACACGCTACACTGTGTGTTACACGCTACACTGTGTGTTACACGCTACACTGTGTGTTACACGCTACACTGTGTGTTACACGCTACACTGTGTGTTACACGCTACACTCTGTGTTACACGCTACACTGTGTGTTACACGCTACACTCTGTGTTACACGCTACACTGTGTGTTACACGCTACACTGTGTGTTACACGCTACACTGTGTGTTACACGCTACACTGTGTGTTACACGCTACACTGTGTGTTACACGCTACACTCTGTGTTACACGCTACACTCTGTGTTACACGCTACACTCTGTGTTACACGCTACACTCTGTGTTACACGCTACACTACGTGTTACTTCTGTTACTTTGTTACACATCGCGTCACATCACATTGTGTAACATTAAAAATGTGACAAACAACCAAACTAACACATAACAACAACAACAACACTAACTTTACTCTGAACACTGAAATGTCCGGCTAGTACGACCACAGGTCTCAGTGGGAATTGCACTGTATCTACACTTATTTACTAATTGTCTCTTTGGTCGCACTAGCCATCAGTGTAGCCCAATTCGGTCGTACTAAGCGGCTTGCAGTGCATGCTTATGTACCAGCTCATTTTGGTTGTACTAAGCGGCATGCAATGTAATTGCATATATAGAAATATGTTGGTCGTACTAAGCGGCTTGCAGTGCATATTTATGTAACAAGTTTCCCGTTGGTCGCACTAAGCGGCTTGTAGTGCACATACACAGCAAGGTGCATGCTGGTCGCACTAAGCGGCTTGTAGTGCATATACACAGCAAGGTGCATGCTGGTCGCACTAAGCGGCTTGTAGGCATATACACAGCAAGGTGCATGCTGGTCGCACTAAGCGGCTTGTAGTGCATATACACAGCAAGGTGCATGCTGGTCGCACTAAGCGGCTTGTAGGCATATACACAGCAAGGTGCATGCTGGTCGCACTAAGCGGCTTTCACTCCTTATGTTGGTCGCACTAAGCGGCTGTGAGTGTATACGGTGTATTTCACCTTTCCCACCAATTCTTACCTTCAGAGAGGTGAATCTATATCACCCCCTCTCCCCCATTGGAATGTATTGGGGCTGAGGGGGTCATAGGTCAGGGTGGGGAGATGAAAGTGCGGGGGTGCAGTGGGGGGCGTTATAGAGTACACTCGTCTGCTATAGCGTACACTCACCTGTTAATTGTCACTATATGAGGTGTGGGGATTGAAAGCAGAATATTTAATGGACTCTTTTCGACCTTTTTATCATACGAAAAATGCATTTATTTTTTATTATCTTTTTTTTCTAATTAAATTTATTTATATTTTATTTAATAATTTTTAGGACAAGCGAAATAAATAAAATAATTATTATTATAGTAACTCAATGAACAAAGTCACCCACCACCAGTCGGTGACAATGCTCGTGGATGCAGAAAAGCTACTCCGTCAGAAAATGATCTATTTATTAAAGGCGCTGATTTATTACATGGAAAAATAGAGAAAAATATTGCAGATAATTATTATATTCCAATTGATAATTATTAACAGTTTAATTGATAAATATTAACAGTTTAATTGATAATTATTAACAGTTTAATTGATAATTATTAACAGTTTAATTGATAATTATTAACAATTTAATTGATAATTATTAACAATTTAATTGATAATTATTAACAGTTTAATTGATAAATATTAACAGTTTATATATTGACTATTTACTGGTAGAACCGTATCATTATTTACAATATTATATTAACTTCGTTTATTACGTTCATTTGGTACTATGTTCAACTTTTTTAATTCTCCTGTTTTTCTTTTATTCTAGGACATTCGAAATAAATATTTAATCATTTGACAGATTATTGGAAAATTAGTTAAGAGTTCTATGAATTATATATAATATAAATATAATTAATTCGAGTGAAAGTTGTTTTGTTTTTAAATTATGGAAGATAAAACTTATTTACCGAAAGCTCACTCTACTCCACACAGCTCATTCTACTCAACACAGCTCACTCTACTCCACACAGCTCACTCTACTCCACACAGCTCACTCTACTCCACACAGCTCACTCTACTCCACACAGCTCACTCTACTCCACACAGCTCACTCTACTCCACACAGCTCACTCTACTCCACACAGCTCACTCTACTCCACACAGCTCACTCTACTCCACACAGCTCACTCTACTCCACACAGCTCACTCTACTCCACACAGCTCACTCTACTCCACACAGCTCACTCTACTCCACACAGCTCACTCTACTCCACACAGCTCACTCTACTCCACACAGCTCACTCTACTCCACACAGCTCACTCTACTCCAGAGTCACTCCTAATATGGGGTGAATAGAGTCACTTGATGACGTCACTGGTTAGGAAATGTAGCACTGTATCGAGAATACCAAATCGTATCTAGAATACTACATCGTATCTAGGATACTACATCGTATCTAGGATACTACATCGTATCTAGGATACACATTGCTCATTTGAAGAATGATGAATTGCATCTAATGCAATTATGTAGTAGTTAAATTTGAGAAATAGCAAATAGCTGTAGTCCCGCTGTTACTAATTAGCACGTAAGGGCCAGGTAGGCAGAGCTCTACTCTCTAAGCTATTAAACACTCGGTCCTTATTTGTTAAGTAAGGAATCTCTAGCTAAGAGACAAATATGTGCTAGCTGGCACACTGCCAAGTCAAGGGGGAGGGGGGTCAGGACACACTATTAATACGCCCCATTAGGGGAGAGAGGTACAGATGTGAAGAGACAGGTAAAGGCACGCCCTGTAGACATGCCAACAGATGTACTCTGAGGTAAACAGTGCTACTTAACTCAATCTTATAATAGATTGCTTTCGAGGAGTTGGTCGGACAGTTTATTGGCATGGGGTGCGTGCTGTGACACCACACCCCCTCCCACTGTCACTGTTGGGGAAAGAATGACGCCTAATGTATTCTCTACTTAGGAAGTTACTAATTAAATACGCATCGTGCTGGTTAATTCGTATTTTCTTATTAGCTCAATGGATTATTGTAATATCAAATTTATTGTTAATCGTTGAATGTTATTAATGGGATCATAGTATAATTCTCACAGACTATGTGATTTAATAAGCTACTAACAGACTTCGTTTGATGGAAGTAGAACTAGCAGATAGGTATGTTTGAGCCAATAAATAGTGGTGTTCAAGTGTTTTAATAATAGTGTAAAACCTTAGCCTCGACAGCAGCTGAGTTGGCTCAATCAACACTCTAGATATCGCACAGCCAATCAATCTACCGAGAATGAAAGACAACGCACTGTATTTTAGGAACAAGGTGGTGAGTAAACCTGCTTTGGGACATTGGCTACTGGGGTACATACTTTATTGGCAAAATGGGGTGGGGCCAAACAAGGTTAATACTTCATATATTGCATCTAAAGTAAGCGCAAAGTTCATAAACAAAAAAACATACAACTTAATTTAAATCGAATATTTCTGTTATATGGTTGAAAATGTGAACCGTACGATAACTTGGACTGACAAGTTTAGTTAGTTCAAAAAGATATTGCAATACACATGAGGTGTTCGTAAATAAGGTTTGTCCGTCATTTAGGTGTTGAACCTACTACATTTCATGAGATTTTATGGAAGAAAAATGGATGTAGATATATCAACCATGACTCAGACAGACATGTTAACAGTCGTACCATATCTAGGAATAGTTGAAGTTCGTCCTTCAAAATAATACCTTATTTGTATGCATTTTAGGCCCATTAACCGCTGCAGTGTCTAGCATTTTAATAACTTGGCCCTGTGTACAAGTGAGAAAAGGACTACGAGGAATTGAAGAGCTATGTGCGAGATGTATGGTGAGATCTGAGTAATCGAACTGTTCCATATTTTCGATTACAATAAATTCAACGATTTAACTCGTTATTATAATTATTACATATGTTTTAGATATGATCAAACATGTGGAACAGTCCGGTAACTCACGCTACATAGTATACTTAATATCTTGTGAAAAAGGGCGTCAGTGTTGAAAAGATATCTTTGGGGATAATTTCAGCAATAAAGTTGGTCTGTATCTCATGGCATCACTGCTCCACCCTCTACCATCTATCTTATAATCTACCAACTTTTATTAGTTCACCCATAAAATCAATGATGTACTAACGTACAAGAGACTATCAAAACAAATGGTGAAATGAAATAACAAAGTATTGACGAGTGGAGTACCTCATGGGAGTATTTTGGGACCACTTCTCTTTTTAATATTTATACTTCATTCTACGTACAAATTCATACTGTTAGCTGATGATTCCACTATAGCATGTACCATATCTACGACGCAAATGATGAATAATACCGAGATTGAATGTGTGAAATCTTTGAGGTTCCCATGTGGACCAGATTCTCAGGTTTCATATTTTCAAAACTGTTGATAACGACTTAGAACTTTAAAATCAATGGATACTTTCGAATCGTCTTTTAAAAAGAATTTATTAGGTTATCAGACAATAATCTTATTATCCCGCCATCACAATTTCGGATTAATTTAATGAAAGACTAAAATATACAATACTAGTCATTATAAAGACTAAAATATACCAAACTAGTCATTATAAAGACTAAAATATACCAGACTAGTCATTATAAAGACTATAATATACCAAACTAGTCATTATAAAGACTAAAATATACCATACTAGTCATTGTAAAGACTAAAATATACCATACTAGTCATTATAAAGACTAAAATATACCATACTAGTCATTGTAAAGACTAAAATATACCATACTAGTCATTATAAAGACTAAAATATACCATACTAGTCATTATAAAGACTAAAATATACCAAACTAGTCATTATAAAGACTAAAATATACCATACTAGTCATTGTAAAGACTAAAATATACCAAACTAGTCATTATAAAGACTAAAATATACCATACTAGTCATTGTAAAGACTAAAATATACCAAACTAGTCATTGTAAAGACTAAAATATACCATACTAGTCATTGTAAAGACTAAAATATACCAAACTAGTCATTGTAAAGACTAAAATATACCATACTAGTCATTGTAAAGACTAAAATATACCAAACTAGTCATTGTAAAGACTAAAATATACCAAACTAGTCATTATAAAGACTAAAATATACCAGACTAGTCATTATAAAGACTATAATATACCAAACTAGTCATTATAAAGACTAAAATATACCATACTAGTCATTGTAAAGACTAAAATATACCAAACTAGTCATTATAAAGACTAAAATATACCATACTAGTCATTGTAAAGACTAAAATATACCAAACTAGTCATTGTAAAGACTAAAATATACCATACTAGTCATTGTAAAGACTAAAATATACCAAACTAGTCATTGTAAAGACTAAAATATACCATACTAGTCATTGTAAAGACTAAAATATACCAAACTAGTCATTGTAAAGACTAAAATATACCATACTAGTCATTATAAAGACTAAAATATACCATACTAGTCATTGTAAAGACTTATTAGTATTTATTGTCAAATTTATTACAATATTCCATAGCTATGTTGTGAGAGGATGCAATAAGAATTTAATTAGAACGAACAGGAGTAATTGGTGGTATTACTAATATGAAATAAATACAACTGTGTAGTGTATTTATTAAGAAGAAGTTATTGTGATTAGTACATATTATAATTACATGGCAATATATGGGATAAATATCCTATAGTGTCCTATCACTATAGCCTGATCAATATCTTTATATAAATAGTTACAATATTGATTGGTTTACATGCATATACAACATACATATATACATGCATAATTGAGAAGCATTGTCTCATAGGTTTGAAATTAATATTATATTTACATGTAAATGAATTGGATACAGTGGATGCATGTAAATGAATTGGATACAGTGGATGCATGTAAATGAATTGGATACAGTGGATGCATGTAAATGAATTGGATACAGTGGATGCATGTGAATGAATTGGATACAGTGGATGCATGTAAATGAATTGGATACAATGGATGCATGTAAATGAATTGGATACAGTGGATGAATGTAAATGAATTGGATACAGTGGATGAATGTAAATGAATTGGATACAGTGGATGCATGTAAATGAATTGGATACAGTGGATGCATGTAAATGAATTGGATACAGTGGATGCATGTGAATGAATTGGGTTACATGGGGGTGAATGAGAAGGTGAATGGGAAGGTGAATGAAAAGGTGAAAGAGAAGGTGAATGAGAAGGTGAATGGGAAGGTGAATGAGAAGGAGAATGGGAAGGTGAATGAGAAGGTGAAAGAGAAGGTGAAAGAGAAGGTGAATGAGAAGGAGAATGGGAAGGTGAATGAGAAGGTGAATGAGAAGGTGAAAGAGAAGGTGAATGAGAAGGTGAAAGAGAAGGTGAATGAGAAGGTGAAAGAGAAGGTGAAAGAGAAGGTGAATGAGAAGGTGAATGAGAAGGTGAATGAGAAGGTGAATGAGAAGGTGAATGAGAAGGTGAATGAGAAGGTGAATGAGAAGGTGAATGAGAAGGTGAAAGAGAAGGTGAATGAGAAGGTGAATGGGAAGGTGAATGAGAAGGTGAATGGGAAGGTGAATGAGAAAGGTGAATGGGAAGGTGAAGAGAGGAATGAGAAGGTGAATGGGAAGGTGAATGAGAAGGTGAAAGAGAAGGTGAATGGTGATTGTTTACTCTTTCCTGAAGGTTGAATGCAATGAATAATATCAATAGGGGCATTGATGAGAAGATGAAGGGAAGAGATGATGGATAAATGACCTTGACCTTTGACCCTATCGCTCTAAATACCTCACCAAAATGTTCATGGACATTGACCAATCGTCTCGCAAAATCTCAGGCAATTTGGTTGACTAATTTTTTAGTTATAACAAGATTACAAATAAATAAACAAATGCTCACCAAAACATAACTTTTCGCAACTAGCGAAAATAGTTAATGATGTATTATATATATATAATAAATGATGTAATTAATGAATTAATTACCGCAGACCACAGGAGGGGCAAATAATAACAACTTATTGTTATTCAAGACACGCAGAACAATTATAAACACACGATACAGAGGATGAGTGTGTCTGCGACATTAGTGGTATTAGTAAAATGATATATAGTTAATTAAGGTGCACTAGGTAATGTGTAGTATGCAAAGTACACAGAGAAGTACACAAAGTACACAGAGATGTACACAAAGTACACAGAGATGTACACAAAGTACACAGAGATGTACACAAAGTACACAGAGATGTACACAAAGTACACAGAGAAGTACACAAAGTACACAGAGATGTACACAAAGTACAAAGAGATGTACACAAAGTACACAGAGATGTACACAAAGTACAAAGAGATGTACACAAAGTACACAGAGATGTACACAAAGTACACAGAGTTTGGTTTTTATGTCTTCAATTTCATTTTATTTTCAGTTCAACTTATTTCATTTACATATCTATTTATTTTATTTATATTTTAATCTATTTCATCAATTTATTTTCATTTTAATAAACACAATATCTTTTTGATCATCTGCCATAAAGAGGAAAATGAAGAGGCATCCCCAGAAGACCTTAGAAAGGCACAATATGAAATGTTATTAAATGTATTTGAATTATTGCAAATGTAACAAATAGGGTAAAGGACAAATACCAGATGTCATTTAAATAACGAAGAAAATTTGAATGGGTTATAAAAAAAATAAAACATGTTAAAATATGTTTAACAATAACAATAATAACATTTTAATTACCATCACCAGGTAATTAATTCACACCTGCAAACTTCACCCAACCAGGAAATTTGAATCGAATCACTATAATATTATTTTAGTAAATTAATATAGGACTACATTTTTGTATTGGTAAAGAAAAAAATATTAACTATATATCCCTATGTAACCACCCCCACACAGTATGTGTTATTTAGTAGGTACACACCATAGCAACTTGTCAGTTACCTTCGATGTACACTGGTACGTCACAGAAAAAAGGTAAAAATTTTAAAACAGTAAAGAAACTTTACGAATGTTAGTAAAATATTTTAAAATATTCTGAGTACACGACTACAAATTGAAACAGTTGAAAATAATAGAAAATTAGAAAAAACTCTTAATCTCCTATGGCCCCACTATAACTTTCCCCTCTAATCTTCTATGGCCCCACTATAACTTTCCCCTCTAATCTTCTATGGCCCCACCATAACTTACCTCTTCAACAGAAGGGCTGAACACTGATAATCCAAAGAGGTTTCACAGGCACTAAGACATAGATATGAAGTCACGAATAGATATATCTACTGGATATCAACTAGATATCATAGTGACACACCAACACACAGAATCTCTTTATAATATCTAGTCACTGAAAAGAAACAAACCGTTATTACATGGAGTGAAATGATATGGAACAGTGAGAGAGATACAGAGTGATACAACACCTTGTATCACTGATATAACACCTTGTAACAGTGATACAACACCTTGTAACAGTGATACAACACCTTGTAACAGTGATACAACACCTTGTAACAGTGATACAACACCTTGTAACAGTGATACAACACCTTGTAACAGTGATACAACACATTGTAACAGTGATTCAATACCTTGTGACAGTGATACAACACCTTGTATCACTGATACAACACCTTGTAACAGTGCTACAACATATTGTAACAGTGATACAACACCTTGTATCAGTGATACAACACCTTGTAACAGTGATACAACATTTTGTATCACTGATACAACACCTTGTATCACTGATACAACACCTTTTATCACTGATACAACACCTTGTATCACTGATACAGCACACTTTGTATCAACACTGTTTTATGTTCTCAGTGATAAGTACATCAAGCAGAGACTGCCTGACAAGGGGGGGGGGGGGGTGATGATGAGGTGGGGGGGGGGGGAGGGGGTAAATTACCTGCTTATAGATGCCAAGAGATACACCCGGGGGTGTGGCATGTAGAATAGATGGGGGGGGGGGGGACGGTAAGAGAGAGTGAGGGTAAGAGGTAAGAGAGAGTGAGGGTAAGAGGTAAGAGAGAGTGAGGGTAAGAGGTAAGAGAGAGTGAGGGTAAGAGGTAAGAGAGAGTGAGGGTAAGAGGTAAGAGAGAGTGAGGGTAAGAGGTAAGAGAGAGTGAGGGTAAGAGGTAAGAGAGAGTGAGGGTAAGAGGTAAGAGAGACTGAGGGTAAGAGGTAATAGAGAGTGAGGGTAAGAGGTAAGAGAGAGTGAGGGTAAGAGGTAAGAGAGAGTGAGGGTAAGAGGTAAGAGAGAGTGAGGGTAAGAGTTAAGAGAGAGTGAGGGTAAGAGGTAAGAGAAAATATAAGTACTAAGAGAAAGTAAAAAGAGGGTAATTAGTATTAGAAAAAGGCAAGAATATTAAAAGAGGAAAAAAATTAGTACAAATAGCAAGCAAGGTACACCAATAGCAAGCAAGGTACACCAATAGCAAGCAAGGTACACCAATAGCAAGCAAGGTACACCAATAGCAAGCAAGGTACACCAATAGCAAGCAAGGTACACCAATAGCAAGAAAAGTACACCAATAGCAAGCAAGGTACACCAATAGCAAGAAAGGTACACCAATAGCAAGCAAGGTACACCAATAGCAAGCAAGGTACACCAATAGCAAGCAAGGTACACCAATAGCAAGCAAGGTACACCAATAGCAAGCAAGGTACACCAATAGCAAGCAAGGTACACCAATAGCAAGCAAGGTACACCAATAGCAAGCAAGGTACACCAATAGCAAGCAAGGTACACCAATAGCAAGCAAGGTACACCAATAGCAAGCAAGGTACACCAATAGCAAGCAAGGTACACCAATAGCAAGCAAGGTACACCAATAGCAAGCAAGGTACACCAATAGCAGTCACTTCAGCAGTTGTGTCTTTTTCACATGTGTCAGTAGTTTCACAGGTGTGTTAGAGTAACTACAGACAAAATGTTCATGGAAACTATGAACATTTTGTTAATAATGATTTCTCATATATTTCTATAAGGGTGAGTCAATAAATTGTTCACATTAACAAAATGCTAAAGAGTTTCCTAAACCTAGGGAGAGTTCACATTAATTTGTTTTGTGGTTAATTACGAATTACCTATAACTGTTAGCACACATTGTGTACTACACTTGTGTATGGTAACACAACTAATAGTGTGTGTTATAACACACAGAAATAAGTGTGTTACAATATATAGGAATTCTTAATAAGAAACTTGATCAACTCTTACACTTCTAATTTAAAATTCCACAAAGAAACTTTACTAGTTGTGATGCTTGTAGGTACAGGATATGGCCAGTTTTAGAACGATTATCATATATAGAATTTATTGATTATCTTGTAGAAGTGATATACCATTTTAAAGCTAAATTCTTACGTTTACCAATCGACTTTACTTTTCGAAAATTTCTTTCGTTAAATGGCCACCACAAACGGCTAAAAATTCATGCATTTTTTTGATGGTCTATGTAGCGTTCCATAACCAATTCAGTTGACATCCTCCACGATGTTTGCCTTAAGGTCTGCCGTTGTCGTCGGGTTGTTTACGTATTCTTTGCTTTTCAAATAACCCCACATATAAAAAATTAGGAACTGTTTGGTCAAGAGACCGGGGCAACCATTCAACAACGAGACGTTATTTAAATAAGTCGGATCTTCAAATAGAGGGACCAATAACTTCATGTACCGTAACTGCGCACCAACCTGAGACCCGTTGAGAATGAAGAGGTAAAGGGCCGTACACACGCAGGGTTTTTAAGTCTTAAAAACCTTCTCTTCTTTTGTCGAAATCTGTTCCAAGCAAGTTTCGAACATTTTGCCTTTTAGGGTTTACACAATAAGTCTTTTTTAGTCATTTTTCGAGCAGAACCGTAGTTAACTCCCAATTGTTGGGAGTCAGATCAACAACACCTCTGATAGCTTCAACGTTTCTTAGTTCTCCAGTTGTAAGGATTATTTCGACACACTGCTTACTAACTTTTACAGAAGGAGTATTAGGTGTGTTGAACCTGATGTTTAATACTCGTTAGCAGCAGTTGACACTTTCTGAGAGAAGAAATCTCTCTACTGCGAAGATAAGTTATCCAGCCATAATGAAATATGGTTTGATTTGAAAATAATCGAAAATTAGAAAAAAGATTTGTAAATTAGCATAATTCAGTGTCTCTTTTCTCTGATAGTACATCATCACAGTGACTCTTTTCTCTGATAGTACATCATCACAGTGACTCTTTTCTCTGATAGTTCATCATCACAGTGTCTTTTTTCTCTGATAGTACATCATCACAGTGACTCTTTTCTCTGATAGTTCATCATCACAGTGTCTTTTTTCTCTGATAGTACATCATCACAGTGACTCTTTTCTCTGATAGTACATCATCACAGTGACTCTTTTCTCTGATAGTACATCATCACAGTGACTCTTTTCTCTGATAGTACATCATCACAGTGACTCTTTTCTCTGATAGTTCATCATCACAGTGTCTTTTTTCTCTGATAGTACATCATCACAGTGACTCTTTTCTCTGATAGTACATCATCACAGTGACTCTTTTCTCTGATAGTACATCATCACAGTGACACTTTTCTCTGATAGTACATCATCACAGTGACTCTTTTCTCTGATAGTACATCATCACAGTGTCTTTTTTCTCTGATAGTACATCATCACAGTGACTCTTTTCTCTGATAGTACATCATCACAGTGTCTTTTTTCTCTGATAGTACATCATCACAGTGACTCTTTTCTCTGATAGTACATCATCACAGTGACTCTTTTCTCTGATAGTACATCATCACAGTGACTCTTTTCTCTGATAGTTCATCATCACAGTGTCTTTTTTCTCTGATAGTACATCATCACAGTGACTCTTTTCTCTGATAGTACATCATCACAGTGACTCTTTTCTCTGATAGTACATCATCACAGTGACTCTTTTCTCTGATAGTACATCATCACAGTGACTCTTTTCTCTGATAGTACATCATCACAGTGACTCTTTTCTCTGATAGTACATCATCACAGTGACTCTTTTCTCTGATAGTTCATCATCACAGTGTCTTTTTTCTCTGATAGTACATCATCACAGTGACTCTTTTCTCTGATAGTACATCATCACAGTGACTCTTTTCTCTGATAGTACATCATCACAGTGACTCTTTTCTCTGATAGTACATCATCACAGTGACTCTTTTCTCTGATAGTACATCATCACAGTGACTCTTTTCTCTGATAGTACATCATCACAGTGACTCTTTTCTCTGATAGTACATCATCACAGTGACTCTTTTCTCTGATAGTACATCATCACAGTGACTCTTTTCTCTGATAGTACATCATCACAGTGACTCTTTTCTCTGATAGTACATCATCACAGTGACTCTTTTCTCTGATAGTACATCATCACAGTGACTCTTTTCTCTGATAGTACATCATCACAGTGACTCTTTTCTCTGATAGTACATCATCACAGTGACTCTTTTCTCTGATAGTACATCATCACAGTGACTCTTTTCTCTGATAGTACATCATCACAGTGACTCTTTTCTCTGATAGTACATCATCACAGTGACTCTTTTCTCTGATAGTACATCATCACAGTGACTCTTTTCTCTGATAGTACATCATCACAGTGACTCTTTTCTCTGATAGTACATCATCACAGTGACTCTTTTCTCTGATAGTACATCATCACAGTGACTCTTTTCTCTGATAGTACATCATCACAGTGACTCTTTTCTCTGATAGTACATCATCACAGTGACTCTTTTCTCTGACAGTACATCATCACAGTGACTCTTTTCTCTGATAGTACATCATCACAGTGACTCTTTTCTCTGATAGTACATCATCACAGTGACTCTTTACACGGTGATATGTACCATCAGAGACTAATATCAAGGCCCCATCTAAAATATTAGTTAATAATTGGCTGGGTAGTTTCATTGAAAGACTGCTGGTTCTATTTTTTAACACATGTGCTAAACAGCTGTAATGCAGGTGTTGAGTGTTGATTCACATCTGTGATAGCACGCTTACAACCTACTGAATATCTTAGTACAAAGGGGCAATTAGGTATTCGTGATACCTACAGGTATCATGGATAATATTTAAAATAACAATTACTATTGTAAACTCTCTTATGGTATTACCGCAAACAATTACCTAAGGTATTGTACCTAACAGTTACCTAAGGTATTGTACCTAACAGTTACCTAAGGTATTGTACCAAACAATTACCTAAGGTATTGTACCTAACAGTTACCTAAGGTATTGTACCTAACAGTTACCTAAGGTATTGTACCAAACAATTACCTAAGGTATTGTACCTAACAGTTACCTAAGGTATTGTACCTAACAGTTACCTAAGGTATTGTACCAAACAATTACCTAAGGTATTGTACCTAACAGTTACCTAAGGTATTGTACCTAACAGTTACCTAAGGTATTGTACCTAACAGTTACCTAAGGTATTGTACCTAACAGTTACCTAAGGTATTGTACCTAACAGTTACCTAAGGTATTTATATTGCTAACAGTGTCCTCATTGAGGTACTTTCTGTGTCCCTATATTGCTAACAGTGTCCTCATTGAGGTACTTTCTGTGTCCCTATATTGCTAACAGTGTCCTCATTGGGGTACTTACTGTGTCCCTATATTGCTAACAGTGTCCTCATTGAGGTACTTTCTGTGTCCCTATATTGCTAACAGTGTCCTCATTGAGGTACTTTCTGTGTCCCTATATTGCTAACAGTGTCCTCATTGAGGTACTTACTGTGTTCCTATATTGCTAACAGTGTCCTCATTGAGGTACTTACTGTGTCCCTATATTGCTAACAGTGTCCTCATTGGGGTACTTACTGTGTCCCTATATTGCTAAAAGTGTCCTCATTGAGGTACTTTCTGTGTCCCTATATTGCTAACAGTGTCCTCATTGAGGTACTTTCTGTGTCCCTATATTGCTAACAGTGTCCTCATTGAGGTACTTTCTGTGTCCCTATATTACTAACAGTGTCCTCATTGAGGTACTTACTGTGTCCCTATATTGCTAACAGTGTCCTCATTGGGGTACTTACTGTGTCCCTATATTGCTAACAGTGTCCTCATTGGGGTACTTACTGTGTCCCTATATTGCTAACAGTGTCCTCATTGAGGTACTTTCTGTGTCCCTATATTGCTAACAGTGTCCTCATTGAGGTACTTTCTGTGTCCCTATATTGCTAACAGTGTCCTCATTGAGGTACTTTCTGTGTCCCTATATTACTAACAGTGTCCTCATTGAGGTACTTACTGTGTCCCTATATTGCTAACAGTGTCCTCATTGGGGTACTTACTGTGTCCCTATATTGCTAACAGTGTCCTCATTGAGGTACTTACTGTGTCCCTATATTGCTAACAGTGTCCTCATTGAGGTACTTACTGTGTCCCTATATTGCTAACAGTGTCCTCATTGGGGTACTTACTGTGTCCCTTTAGATAAATAAATTATCTAAATGAATATTCCACACAGTACTATTTGCATTTAAAATGTTTCATTGTAATAAATAGACATTTTTCCTGTTTAAATTCTATATGTTATTAGGAAGAGCACAGCTGTTTGTATTAACTATACATACCCAAAGCAAGCTAATGAAACTACAATGTTAGTACACCGGGTACAGCTGCTCAGTCACTCCCTGGTTAGTACACCGGCTACCGCATCTCAGCGACTCTATAATTCTAGTCACCATAGCGCCACCTCCCATGCTAGTGTGAACAGTAAATTAAAGGAATAGACCTATGCCCTATTATCCATTACAGGCATACCGGTTAGCAATGAGTGTTGCTCTGTGGGCACACGCCACCCTAACACTCGGTGACTGCTTGGCTGAGTGAACGAGTAGAGAGACGATGGGGTAAAGGAAGTAAAGAACGTAAGACAAGTAACTACAGCAAGTAACTGAGGCAAGTAATTACAGCAAGTAACTGAGGCAAGTAACTACAGCAAGTAACTGAGGCAAGTAACTACAGCAAGTAACTGAGGCAAGTAACTGAGGCAAGTAACTACAGCAAGTAACTGAGGCAAGTAACTACAGCAAGAAACTGAGGCAAGTAACTACAGCAAGTAACTGAGGCAAGTAACTACAGCAAGTAACTGAGGCAAGTAACTACAGCAAGTAACTACAGCAAGTAATTGAGGCAAGTAACTACAGCAAGTAACTGAGGCAAGTAACTACAGCAAGTAACTGAGGCAAGTAACTACAGCAAGTAACTACAGCAAGTAACTGAGGCAAGTAACTACAGCAAGTAACTACAGCAAGTAACTGAGGCAAGTAACTACAGCAAGTAACTACAGCAAGTAACTGAGGCAAGTAACTACAGCAAGTAACTGAGGCAAGTAACTACAGCAAGTAACTGAGGCAAGTAACTACACCAAGTAACTGAGGCAAGTAACTACAGCAAGTAACTGAGGCAAGTAACTACAGCAAGTAACTACAGCAAGTAACTGAGGCAAGTAACTACAGCAAGTAACTGAGGCAAGTAACTACAGCAAGTAACTACAGCAAGTAATTGAGGCAAGTAACTACAGCAAGTAACTACAGCAAGTAACTGAGGCAAGTAACTACAGCAAGTAACTACAGCAAGTAACTGAGGCAAGTAACTACAGCAAGTAACTGAGGCAAGTAACTACAGCAAGTAACTGAGGCAAGTAACTACACCAAGTAACTGAGGCAAGTAACTACAGCAAGTAACTGAGGCAAGTAACTACAGCAAGTAACTACAGCAAGTAACTGAGGCAAGTAACTACAGCAAGTAACTGAGGCAAGTAACTACAGCAAGTAACTACAACAAGAAACTGAGGCAAGTAACTACAGCAAGTAACTACAGCAAGTAACTGAGGCAAGTAACTACAGCAAGTAACTGAGGCAAGTAACTACAGCAAGTAACTGAGGCAAGTAACTACACCAAGTAACTGAGGCAAGTAACTACAGCAAGTAACTGAGGCAAGTAACTACAGCAAGTAACTACAGCAAGTAACTGAGGCAAGTAACTACAGTAAGTAACTGAGGCAAGTAACTACAGCAAGTAACTGAGGCAAGTAACTACAGCAAGTAACTGAGGCAAGTAACTACAGCAAGTAACTGAGGCAAGTAACTACAGCAAGTAACTGAGGCAAGTAACTACAGCAAGTAACTGAGGCAAGTAACTACACCAAGTAACTGAGGCAAGTAACTACAGCAAGTAACTGAGGCAAGTAACTGAGGCAAGTAACTACAGAAAGCATGTGATTGATTGATAGTCATTTTTAACCGAGGAACTAACGTTTGTCTCACACATGGCAAGCAACGTTTGATTTTTATATTCAAAAGAAGTAATCTTAATATATGAATAGAAACGTTCATTGCTATTTGTAATTCAAATATTACAAAAAATATTTTGATTAAACTTTTCTAGAAACATTTTCAGAAACGTTTTCTCTTAACTTTTCAGTAACGTTTTTCACAATATTAGACTAACGTTTTTCACAACATTTATAACAAACGTTTTTCTGCTTTTTCACAACATTTAACAAACGTTTTAAACAACTTTAGACTATCTCTATTTGAACATTGGAAAAGTTTAATGATGGCATCGAAAAATTAATTTTCTTCTCATAAACTGAACGTTTATTAAAGAGAAAAATCCAAGTACAATTAAAATTCACTACAATTTTTTAAATTTCATGGCTATGAGATACACAATGGCATTCTTTCTCACAGAGACAAAGGTATGTACCCAGTGGTGTACCAAAATAGGTACACTACCCCACTAACAGGATGCGATACCTAGCGAACAACTTCCGTCCCCATACCCTGGTAGTGTGTGTTCAGTGTTTGTTTGCGTGTTTGAGGCACATACTGTCAGGGAGAAGAGTCACCCTTACACTTAAGTTATAACAAATAAAGAGCTATACTACGAATTACAGAGTATTCTGCGTATGAACAAATACACACATACAAACACACTTCTGTGACCCTGCAACACTGCAAAATGCTTATATACAAGTAACTATTTAGCCCACTACACAGTGTATAGAGTATGTAATGCAATATTACAGGGTCACAGATTAGCGTTTGTTTGTGTGTATTTAAGAACTACAAAACTGTAATTCATCTTAATGGGAACCAGCGCAATAGTCTAGCTTGTAGTTAATACACCTTGTATACACCTCTTACCCCTTACACCTCTTACCCCTCACACCTCTTACCCCTTACACCTCTTACCCCTCACACCTCTTACCCCTTACACCTCTTACCCCTTACACCTCTTACCCCTTGCACCTCTTACCCCTTGCACCTCTTACCCCTTGCACCTCTTACCCCTCACACCTCTTACCCCTCACACCTCTTACCCCTTACACCTCTTACCCCTCACACCTCTTACCCCTTACACCTCTTACCCCTTACACCTCTTACCCCTTACACCCCTTGCACCTCTTACCCCTTGCACCTCTTACCCCTCACACCTCTTACCCCTCACACCTCTTACCCCTTACACCTCTTACCCCTTACACCTCTTACCCCTTGCACCTCTTACCCCTCACACCTCTTACCCCTCACACCTCTTACCCCTCACACCTCTTACCCCTCACACCTCTTACACCTTACACCTCTTACCCCTCACACCTCTTACCCCTTACACCTCTTACTCCTTACACCTCTTACCCCCCCCCCCCCCCATCTTTCTCCCCTTTTCCTGGTAACATAATACTTCCTTTGGTAACGCTACCGCTACAGTAACACTACCGCTACAGTAACACTACCGCTACAGTAACACTACCGCTACAGTAACGCTACCGCTACAGTAACGCTACCGCTACAGTAACGCTACCGCTACAGTAACGCTACCGCTACAGTAACACTAGTGTTTGTATGTGTAACGCTATATATGTTTTGTTCTAATTAATGAAATAATAGAACTGTCATAGGATACAGTAGGATTTTTTTAAAATAATTTTTAAGAAGAATTAGAAATTAGTTCACAAATGTTCCATTTTTTTATAACGTTGGTACAAACGTTTAGTAAGGGTATGGTAACATTGACACAAACGTTTAGTAAGGGTATGGTAACGTTGGTAAAAAACGTTTAGTAAGGGTACGGTAACGTTGGTAAAAAACGTTTAGTAAGGGTATGGTAACGTTGATACAAACGTTTAGCAAGGGTATGGTAACGTTGGTAAAAAACGTTTAGTAAGGGTATGGTAACGTTGATACAAACGTTTAGTAAGGGTATGGTAACGTTGATACAAACGTTTAGTAAGGGTACGGTAACGTTGGTACTAACGTTTAGTAAGGGTACGGTAACGTTGGTAAAAAACGTTTAGTAAGGGTATGGTAACGTTGATACAAACGTTTAGTAAGGGTATGGTAACGTTGATACAAACGTTTAGTAAGGGTACGGTAACGTTGGTAAAAACGTTTAGTAAGGGTACGGTGACGTTGGTAAAAACGTTTAGTAAGGGTACGGTAACGTTGGTACAAACGTTTAGTAAGGGTACGGTAACGTCGGTACGAACGTTTAGGGTACGATAACGTTGGTTTAATAGCTAGGGGGTATCATAATGTTGGTATATACTTTTGGTGTATGCTAAAGTTGGTAAAAACGTTGGGGGTGATTAACGTTAATAAAAACGTTTGAGGACATTTTAAAATGATAAAACATTTCAGAAAATGTTAACGATTGTCGGAACGTTTGATTATCTATAAACGTTGTAAAACAAACGTTGCATTATTCACTAATCTATTCGACGGAATATTTACTATTATTAATATATTTAATTAACTTCAGCTAATTAATTGGAGTGAAATAATTAATAGGTAACATAACTACACATTGTTCTAATTAGACTCTATTCAGCGGAACACAGCTTAGCGCTATGATGCATTGGCTATCATTATTACTTGTTTGATGCAATGACAATTAAATAACAGAAAAAATGATATAGGCTAATTTACGAATTATTGACGGTTCCACATCTTCGGTCATATAAAAAGATATAATTAAAATAATTTTATTTTAATTGGTATCCATGATACCAGCAGGTATCATAGATACCAACTAAAATGATAATTATTATTTTATTTTTTTCTTATATGACCGAAGATGTGAAACAGACCAATAATTTGTAATTTAAACAGCAAATCACACAAAAAACACAGGAACTTGATAGTGAAAATAAAATAAATTACTTTTCTAACTGAACAGCTGTGTTCTTTTAAAGTATATCACAGAGATAAGATTGTAATAAGTAATTAGCTCAGTAATTATTGCGTCACGATAATCACAGTTGTAGACTTTTCAGTCCCTTTAATAAATCACGGTCGCTACAGGCCAATATTTTCATTAGCACTCAATTAAAAGTTTGCACTAATTTCCATTACTGGTTTTTCAATGCACTAGTCACTTAGTAAAGAGTGACAGTCACTGGCACACACACTGACTAGATGCCGCTGATATAATCCAGTAAATTGGCACTAAATCATGTCTTGATCGTGTTGGAGATTGCCAAGTGAAGTGCCGCCTGAGAGAGCGTCACACACCCACTTCGCACCACTTCTACATGCTAACTGAGGAGAAAATCTCTCCTCCTCCTGAAGAAAATCACTCGAGTGGCTGTCTGAAAAAGCCAACTGGCTGGACTAAGAAGTGGCTGTCTGTAAAGCCAAGTGGCTGGGCTAAGAAGTGGCTGTGTGCACTGAACACACGCACACCACAGTATTATTACGCGCCTCTTTGGCTGTCGACTTGACAGTATTTATTTGGCTTATGCATCTGCCCTGAGGACCTGTCAACCAACACAAACACATCCAGACTCTCAAACGCTTTTTCTGAGGGCACTGAGGGCTCAAAAGAGGGTAGCTTTCTTGCCTCAATTTGAGGAGTGGTGAGGCCATGTCATTGGTGGAAAGGGAAGGAGTTGCTCTACTTACATATCATTCGATTGATGAATTTGTTGTACCTAAACATCACTGCAGTAACTATGCAAAATAATTGGATCTTTTTACAGCACGTTATTGATCAAAGTTAACTACGCATATCACCATTCGTATATTAAATAAAAAATAATTAATAAATCAATTAATATTATAAGAAATATCTACTATTCAATTTGCCATTTAATCAATTAAGTATTGTTTTTGTGTTTAATTATTTTCAATGGTTTTTTGCATTGAGGTGTTAGGATAATTGAGCGAGTGTGATCAGTGAATTTGAGCATTGACAGGTCTATCTGATCAGGCGAGAGTATATGTGAGCAGCTTTAAGGACTATATTAGTCTGTCAGTCAATAAAACACAATAGAATCGCAGCCCATTGGTTACACAAGGCACTTTGTTATCTCCTACCTCGGAAAAAGGAGAAACAAATCACTATAGGCAGTGAAAAGTATAACGGCGAAATGAATCAGTAGCCTTAGTTGTTTATATTTGAAGTTAATAGGTACTCATTGCGCGAGTGGCTGAGAGATCAATCGGCTGGCTGGCTGAGGTGCTCTACTCAGCCAACTCATCTTACCAACAAACACAAAAGCCGTCACTAAATATCACCATCAATTAACTGCCACTTGCCCCTCTCTGATTTACAGCACTTCACTCTTTTCTCACTTGGTGAAGATTAAAAGCTTTCTAGAGCTGTGATGGCGAATCATATACAGGCAGTAGATTGCTAAATGCTTTTTCTACTGATGTTGATATTTGTAACGTGTAGTTCAGTTTCAGCAGACAATTGGCATGTGAAGAGACTGAGAAGTGTGGACATATGCGCCCCCTTCTTTAATTATTGTGTCTTTTCTCTGTTTCCGCTGTTCGCAATCGATGAAGAAAGAGCGCTGGCGATATACACAATCTTAATAGATTGCCACAAAGATCTATTCCATGGACTTGGCTTGCTTTCCTTTTAGCGCCGCTGAACTGTGTTCACAGGGTCGTTGAGCTTCATGATTCCTCTTGTTATCTTGTATTATTAATAGCTTTATCGATGGATTTGAATGGATTAGGCGGCTCGATTAATGAGTACAACAGCTCCTATGCTCATCATAATTAAATAAGTTAATGGAGGGAGGGAGAGGAAGAGTATTGTCCGAGTTACTGCATTTCGCATTTAGGAGAAATTTCAAACAAACCAAATCGATCAAGACAAAAATAGGAAAAGGGGCGAAGTGGTGGTGGTGTGTGTACGTGCGTGAGTACATGTGTTCGGCAGGGAGAAGTGACATTCTGTGTGCGTATTTAAACCGTTCCAGCATTATAGGCTCTCGCTCATTCCGTCTAACGAATGCCGACTGTATTTAACCACCGAATCATTGCAAAATGTGGCAATGTAGTCTATTGACCTGTTTATCTGAGTATTGTGAAGGCAGAGAGATGGTGAAGGGGTAGTGCCCGGGGAAGCCGTTAGGTGGCACTAGGCTGTCTCGCGTTGTTTACTTTCCGCACTTTAGTTTATTCTCGTGACCGCTTTTGTTTCCCTCTCTTTCTCTCTTCATTACCTTCCTGGCGATCATTGAGGGTGTATTACACAGTGCGGGGGGGGGGGGGGACTGTAGGGTGGGGGAGGGGCATTAATAATGTATGAGGTAATATCGTGATTGGGTTGGTTACTGCAGTACTCAGCTCTCATAATGTAATTGTTTTGTCCCTGTATGTTTGTAGCTCGACTTACTTTCAACTAATTATTTAAAATCTGGCTGGTTAATGCGTGACTATTTATAATGAGATTTCTATAGTTTCTTATTGGTTTATTGATCTCTGTGCTATTGCAGTGCAATGAAATTTCATTTGTATGTTTGTTTACAGGTCACGCAACTCCCATACTTCTTACGGTGACAGTTATAATATACATATCTATCTTATAATCAGTATTTTTTGCCGTGATAATCATTGTATTTCTCCGGATAATCACAGAGCGATCAAAAATCACTGATGAAAGAGTGATAATCAGGAGGAAATGAAATGCCACCTTCACATCCCAGTGTGACAAAATACACGTGGTATAGGTAGGCAGGGGCCTTGACATGGGTGACTAGGGGTTAAATAAAGGGGGGAAGGGTAAATAAAGGTGGTAAGGGGGTGGGTGAAGGGGAATGTCACCTCATTGAAATTTGACCTTTAGAAGCCAGGTCATGTGAGTTCAGTAATTAGAACAGTGTCTTCAGAAGAGGAAAATATGAACTGTATTATCTGCCTAGAGTTCACTTTGTGACTAGGGTAACTTACGAGTTATTGCGCGGTTCCATATTTCTAACAAAAATATCACGGATACCTATTTAAATAACCAGTTAGAATGTGAAATTATATTAGTATTTTTATATAATCTAAAATATGGAACTCGGGACCTAACTTATGTGATTTATAATTAAAAAGGTGAAGGGAAATAGATTGTACTTTTTTCAAAATCTGATCGTTTATGTTTTACGAAATGTTGATAATTTGTACAAGTCAATAACCACGTGACATAACCTAATTGTAAATGCATTTAAATAAACTGTGCAGCAAATAACTGTTCCTTTCAGAGTCTTAGGTATGTAATTTTGTGCTAAAGTGATTCGAAACATTAAAGAACAAGATATTAGACATGTTTATTTCTATTGTTTCACCAGCTGTAGGGTTAAATATGGAAAAAATACAGATTTTAGACGGTAAAACTTCTAGTAACTGAGATTAGTAAAGAAACTGTTATGATTACTTTCCAAAAGATTGCATCATCGATCTACTAAATGATAATTGTATAGAAATAATTTACTGGTTGGTAATTGTATATAGATAATTTAGCAAATAATGATTGTAGAGGTGTAGAGTACGAGTGCTAGGCTGTGAGAGTGTTTGGCTGCTTTGTTTCCCTCTCACGGAGACATGTGCTCACTACAGCCATCTGTCATGAGGCAACAATCGATAGGAAGGGAGAGAGAGGGATACTAGGGGATACATAGGCAACTAGGGGATACATAGGCAACTAGGGGATACATAGGCAACTAAGGGATACATAGGCAACTAGGGGATACATAGGTAACTAGGGGATACATAGACAACTAGGGGATACATAGGCAACTAGGGGATACAGAGACAACTAGGGGATACATAGGCAACTAGGGGATACATAGGGAACCTAAGGAAGTAAGGGATACATAGGGAAAACTAGGTATAGGGGGTATCTAATTGAAACGGGGTACGGTCAAGAGCCCCCCCGGTCAAGAGCCCCCCCGGTCATGAGCCCC
>CANNZV010003317.1:66715-77961 GCA_947561585.1 Caprella mutica
GTTTGTTGTATCCGCTAGTTTGTTGTACTGCACACTTCATGATTGATTAATGATCTGGCAGGGGGGTTCGGGGGCGGCACGCCCCCCGATATACATATATTTTATGTCTATTCAGTAATGAACTACAAAAGTGTCAATAAGGATTAAATAGTATAGGTAAATAAGGATTTAAAAACAGGGGGGCTCGTGACCGGGGGGGCTCATGACCGGGGGGGGGGGGGCTCTTGACCGGGGGGGCTTATGACCTAGGGGGGCTCATGACCGGGGGGGGGGGCTCTTGACCGGGGGGGCTTATGACCGGGGGGGCTCTTGACCGGGGGGGCTTATGACCTACACCCAATTGAAACTAGGTGGGAAGTGACTTATGTCTGGAAGGTACTATCTAGGTGCACAGTAAGGTCAATACCTAGGATATAACGTCACATTTTAAGGTTAGTACCTTAGTGGGATCACCTTCCTTCAAAACGTTTTACTTTATTAATAATTTAAAAGTTCTGAATTGGTATACATCTAGAGCTGGGCAAAGTAAGATGTTATTTTTCATGCTGAAATTTGGCTACATACAATAAAAGATGTGTTTCATTATATAAAAAAGAAAATTTTATGTCTAAGTTTACCGCAGGATCAACAGTTTCAAATTTTCACGAACAGGATTTAACAGGTGTAACATGTTTTAACAGGTATAACATATTTAACAGGTATAACATGTTTTAACAGGTATAACATGTTTAACAGGTGTAACATGTTTTAACAGGTATAACATGTTTTAACAGGTATAACATGTTTTAACAGGTATAACATGTTTTAACAGGTATAACATGTTTAACAGGTGTAACATGTTTTAACAGGTATAACATGTTTTAACAGGTATAACATGTTTTAACAGGTATAACATATTTAACAGGTGTAACATGTTTTAACAGGTATAACATGTTTTAACATGTTTTAACAGGTATAACATGTTTAACAGGTGTAACATGTTTTAACAGTTGCAACAGGTTTTAACAGGTATAACATGTTTTAACAGGTATTACATGTTTTAACAAGTATAACATGTTTAACAGGTGTAACATGTTTTAACAGGTATAACATGTTTTAACAGGTATAACATGTTTTAACAGGTATAACATATTTAACAGGTGTAACATGTTTTAACAGGTATAACATGTTTTAACATGTTTTAACAGGTATAACATGTTTAACAGGTGTAACATGTTTTAACAGGTATAACATGTTTTAACAGGTATAACATGTTTAACAGGTATAACATGTTTTAACAGTTGCAACAGGTTTTAACAGGTGTAACAGGTCTTAACAGGTGTAACATTTTTTAACAGGTGTAACATGTTCTTCTAAATAATAAAACATCTATCTAAATATTGTCGACATACTCCTAAAATAAAAAATCGGGGGGGCTCGTTACCGGGGAGGGGCTCATGACCGGGGGAGGGGGGGAGCTCATGACCGGAGGGGGGGGGGGGGCTTAAGACATACACCCAGTACTATGGTACAGTTTGTCACTAACGCTAACCACCTGCATTTTTAAACTAGAGAAGAAAGCAATACGAGTAACTCAGGGAGGACATTTTCTGGGTCACAGAGCTATGATTTTTGTTAAGGTAGATATTCTTAATATTGATAATTTGTTCAAATATAAAATTGGTGTTCATGTATAAATAATTTGTATTTAATGGAAAAATATATTCTTTTTAAACAAAAAATGAATATAATACAATAATTGATACCAAAGACTATGATACAGGGACCACCAGCTTTACTAAACTGTATTCAGTCAAACTGAAATGCTCTTTCTTGTTTAATTAGATTCTCGTCAGACTTCACTCTACCAGGTTCAACAAATCCTAGTACAAATTATCAATTTTATATATAGGATGCAATTCTTGTAATTATATCCATAGTGACATCAAATACTCTAATTCATGTAACACAATTTAAAACTCATTGCAAACGAAGTTTGATTTCACCTGTTTATCTTTTCCACTGAATTTTAGCAATGTTAAATTTGTTATAGATTTATTTGTTACAATATACAGCGTGACACACACAAAAAAAACAGGGATGAAAGTAAACACTAATAACTCAAAAAGTAGTGCACTTAGAGAGATGAAATAAAAACTATGTGATAGAGTATATCTTCAAGATTTATTAGGTCTACAACAAATGCTCAAAACTTCCACATGTGGAATAAAATAAAGCCCGACAGAATTTTCGAGAAACCTCTACAATCGACTAAGGTACCACTCTGGTGCGGCCTTAGTTCTAGCCGAGATTTTGGTCCATATTTTTTTAGATTCTGGCAAAAATTCACGCACAGTAACATCTGATGCTTATATTGAAATGTTAAACATTATTTAAACTGGCGACATTCACCCTGACCGTTGGTTTCAACAAGACGAAGCATCAACTCAAACCTAATTGCCTAGAACAAAATTGGCCAACAAGTCGTTGTGGTACCCACAACATCTTTCATCGTATGGATTTCCATTGGCCAGCCAGGTCTCCTGGTATGACTCCTTTGAAATTTTTTCTTTAAGGGTATGAAAAGGAGAGTGTTTTCAGAAAAAAACCAAAAAGCTACATGGAGCCCATTTTGAGCATTTGTTACAGATTTTTTTTTTTGAAGATATACTCTGTCATTGAAGATATACTCTGTTATAAGCGTTTACTTTCATCCCTCTTTTTTTTGTGTCACGCTGTACATAGATTGAAGTGTTCTCTTTGTTTCTTATTAGTAAAAGTGTATTTGTTATAATTTTAACTTCTATAGGGTGCCCAAGAAGCGATAGGCTATGAGTGGCTCGAAATTTCGGACTCAAAACATTCGGTCTCGAATTTCAATTTCAGATGAATGAAGATTAACTTTAAACTCTCCTCATCAATGACTGTAATTTAGTTTATTCTATCCCTAGGTTGTTGTACTGCACACTTCATAATTATTGTTTATTGACCTTGCGGGGGGGGGGGGGGGGCACACCCCCTTTATATCTAACCGAATCTTCCGCCCAAACCTCACTTTAAATAAATGTCAAAACATGTCAAAATTACTAATGAAAAAATTTCAATTTTTCCTATTACTGTTCCTTAATTAAATCATTATAAAATGGAACCGAGAGCTCCGAGACCGAATTTTTCTAAAATCGCTCAAATGGGCAAAATTTGAGTTAATTCATACATGTTTTCAACAAATTAAAACATGTTCAACCAGCCAAATACATAGTAACAACTACAAACAAGTTTTAACAAGATCAAACATGTTAAACAGACACAAACATGTTTTAAAAAGTTAAACACATGTTAACAGAACTTGACGACAATTAAATACGGCGAGATAAAGAGCGGTTAGTCACTTGGTTATACTGATAACCAGTCACTTGGTTATACTGATAACCAGTCACTTGGTTATACTGATAACCAGTCACTTGGTTATACTGATAACAAGTCACTTGGTTATACTGATAACCAGTCACTTGGTTATACCGATAACCAGTCACTTGGTTATACCGATAACCAGTCACTTGGTTACACTCATGATAACCAGTCACTTGGTTACACTCATGATAACCAGTCACTTGGTTATACTGATAACCAGTCACTTGGTTATACTGATAACCAGTCACTTGGTTATACCGATAACCAGTCACTTGGTTACACTCATGATAACCAGTCACTTGGTTATACTGATAACCAGTCACTTGGTTATACCGATAACCAGTCACTTGGTTATCCTGATAACCAGTCACTTGGTTACACTCATGATAACCAGTCACTTGGTTATACTGATAACCAGTCACTTGGTTACACTCATGATAACCAGTCACTTGGTTATACTGATAACCAGTCACTTGGTTACATTGATTTTGCTCACATTAACATTTGTTTATATTGCCATTTGGTTTACAGACATTGAGTGAAATGTCAAACTAATTAATGTCCAATCAATAGGTATGGTGAAAAGAGTCACCTATGGTGAGTGGTGATTGGTATGGTGAAAAGAGTCACCTATGGTGAGTGGTGATTGGTATGGTGAAAAGAATCACCTTTGGTGAGTGGTGAGTGGTACGGTGAAGAAATGATGGGTCTTACCGATTAACGATAAGTATTAATGATACAGTATTTATCATTAACCACAGTATGTATCATTAACCACAGTATTTATCATTAACCACAGTATGTATTATTAACCACAGTATTTATCATTAACCACAGTATGTATCATTAACCACAGTATTTATCATTAACCACAGTATGTATTATTAACCACAGTATTTATCATTAACCACAGTATTTATCATTAACCACAGTATTTATCATTAACCACAGTATGTATCATTAACCACAGTATGTATCATTAACCACAGTATTTATCATTAACCACAGTATTTATCATTAACCACAGTATTTATCATTAACCACAGTATTTATCATTAACCACAGTATCTATCATTAACCACAGTATTTATCATTAACCACAGTATTTATCATTAACCACAGTATTTATCATTAACCACAGTATTTATCATTAACCACAGTATTTATCATTAACCACAGTATTTATCATTAACCACAGTATTTATCATTAACCACAGTATTTATCATTAACTACAGTATGTATCATTAACCACAGTATTTATCATTAACCACAGTATGTAGCATTAACCACAGTATTTATCATTAACCACAGTATTTATCATTAACCACAGTATTTATCATTAACCACAGTATTTATCATTAACCACAGTATATATCATTAACCACAGTATTTATCATTAACCACAGTATTTATCATTAACCACAGTATTTATCATTGACCACAGTATTTATCATTAACCACAGTATTTATCATTAACCACAGTATTTATCATTAACCACAGTATGTATCATTAACCACAGTATTTATCATTAACCACAGTATGTATCATTAACCACAGTATTTATCATTAACCACAGTATTTATCATTAACCACAGTATATATCATTAACCACAGTATTTATCATTAACCACAGTATTTATCATTAACCACAGTATTTATCATTAACCACAGTATTTATCATTAACCACAGTATTTATCATTAACCACAGTATTTATCATTAACCACAGTATTTATCATTAACCACAGTATTTATCATTAACCACAGTATTTATCATTAACCACAGTATTTATCATTAACCACAGTATTTATCATTAACCACAGTATTTATCATTAACCACAGTATTTATCATTAACCACAGTATTTATCATTAACCACAGTATGTATCATTAACCACAGTATTTATCATTAACCACAGTATTTATCATTAACCACAGTATTAATCATTAACCACAGTATTTATCATTAACCACAGTATTTATCATTAACCACAGTATTTATCATTAACCACAGTATGTATCATTAATCACAGTATTTATCATTAACCACAGTATGTATCATTAACCACAGTATTTATCATTAACCACAGTATTTATCATTAACCACAGTATGTATCATTAACCACAGTATTTATCATTAACCATATCTACAAAATATCCGTGAAGATAGTTTACATTTAATGGCATCTCTGGTCAGCTTTTGCTTCAATAACTAATGAGAGTAAATGTCACGCTTCTCTATGGCATTTATACACTCTCTTGATATCTCAAGAATTAAATGTCCATAGGTACGTGCCTAGTTCCTTTAATGTCCTTAGATAAATCAAATTGTCTTCTAATATTATTTTCTAGTTTTGATATTTTTTTCACTTTAAACCGTGGACCGACAATTTGGGCCGAGACAATTGATTCTAGGAAAATTGGACCCCACGACAATTGAGCTCGCCAACAATTGACCCAAGCAACACAAGTTAATGGAGCCCATGCGGACACTTAGTTGACAAATCTTAATGGTACATTGTGGTTTTTTGCAAAATGGGCCAACATGGTGACAGCATGGGTTGTTATGTTGGCAACATCTTGGCCCAAGATGTTGCCGATAAGTTAATCAAGTTTCAGCCACATAATGTTGTTAAGCTATATAGTAATCATGTTGGGCCAATATGGAAATTCAATGGGATGGTTTCGCTACATTGAACCAACATTCTCCCAAGGTGACATTCCATGAGAATGGAAAACCACATTATCCCCATGTAATTTCTAGGCTACTTTTCAGTCTGCCATCTCTTGCCCATCTAACCATCTAGTGCCCATGTTGGCACAATGTGTCATGGTTGTTTGGGAATTGGGCACCAAGACAATCGAGCCCATGATAGGTAAACCTATAAAAATTGGGAAAGCATATATTCAATAAAGAAGTTTATTATTATAGTAACAATGGTCTTCAATTAAGTTAATATCATAAACTCTGATAATAACGGACTCGGCTAAAACACGGGGAATTAAGATAATAGTAACTTTAACATAATATTTAACTTTTACTTAATACTTTATTAAGGTTTATTTCGCGGATAGGAAAGCCATTCAGGAGAAATAAACGAAATCTTTTTTTCCAAACAGGTGTCTGAGTGTCTACAACAGTGTCATGGAAGATCTGCCTCGTACCACTAATGCAACTGAGGGGAAGCAAAGGGACATGCTCAGCTAGACTCAGTATATCGTCAACCTAATTATTTCAATTTATATATATTTTTTTAATTTAGAGCAAGATCTCGTTGAAAATAAATGTAGACGTATGAATACTGAAAATTAAGATTGCACGAAAAATGTGAAGTATGTGACGAACATTGATAAAGCTAAAGTAAAATTTAGATATTATATATGCAATTGCATTGCTTTTTATACAAAAGAAAATTTTAATACTCCGGATTATAGTCGAGTCCATTTTTATAAAATTTTACTGTATTAAATCCTAATTGAAGGCCAACCGTTGCTAATATAATAACAAAGTAACACTTTATTTGTTTGATGTCCATATTATTATGGGCTCAATTGTCGTGGGCTCAATTGTCGGGGCTTCTTAAAAACTCTGTTAGGTCTTGAGAAGAAAAACACTTTAAAGGTTATATATTATAACACTAAGTCAGGAACAATTACTTAAAATTTGCTTTACTGTTCCCTGCATACAAAGATAATTTACTATCATAATAATTGTACTATATCGAAAATATATTTCTTAATAGTTAGTACCTAAGATAGAAAATGTAGAAATGTTCATCCCTACACTATTCATTGTAAATAATGTATTTGAAAATGAAATATAAGAGGAAAATGAAGAGGTGATAGTAGATCGTTTTCAATTGAAGATCATTGAAGATCCTGTAATTGAATATCAGTCATCCCAAGAAGTAGTCACGGTGACTGTTTTTACTAAATAGATCAATCGATTATCGATCATGTTAATAGCCTGAATCACCTGTAGTTGAGATACAGGAAAGTTACATCTTTAATAAGTATTTCTATGACTAATTTGCACAACAATTTAGCAGCTAATACGTTAACTAGTGTACTTTCCCGTTAAAAATAACGGGTCATCATCATTACCAATTCATTTCTCATTATTACGTTACTTTTAATGAATTCAATTAAAATTAAATTTTCTGCTTAGTCTAATTGATTTTATAGATTAAATCAATTTAAACAGGATATTTAAATATCAAGTCAATATATTCCCGTGCGTATCATAGTTACATTCTTCATGTTTAATACCCGTCGTGTAAAAGCGGACACCAAATAAATAAACACACTACGGAAATTATTAGTATAGACTACCTTCGCAGAATGCAGAAAGGTTTTATTTTTTATACTGTACAATTTATACGCCCTCTCAATTTATATTAATATTATTAATGACTAGTGTACTTTCCCGTTAAAAATAACGGGTTATCAATAGAAATTGAATGATTTTTCCGATCTTCATTTAATCAACTACTAGACATACATTATTGTGACACACTCTAGAAATTATGCATCTTAATATAATGAAACAGCTGAGAAATTAGGGTTAAATGGATAAATAGTCAGTTGTACCGCTAGATGGCGTTGCTACAGATTTGCTGACAAATATTATGAACACAAACGTGACAAACGCACGCACGGAGATTGACGTTTTCACCGCTAGATGGCGTAATTATATAATTTAATAAGGCTTTTACAATCAAACAGTTGAATATTATTCTATTGTTGATGATAAGGAATAACTTTATTCACATTGCAGTCAGAGGATGAGTTCAGTGAGTCTTCAACACCTCACAGAGTGACAAAATGGTACCTTTTTCTCAGTTGTAGGAGGTAAAAGGCAGAGGATTCGTAACAGGACGATCAAACATCTCCAAAACAAAAGACTTCAAATGTAAGCCCTTATTTATTTATATCTGATAGAGATACAGGGTGTGGCCGATAGGATGCATCTTTGTGTGATATGCTACATATTGAAATGATTGATGCCTTCGCAAAATTGCGGAGGGTTATTTTTCGATCTGCAATATTATACCCCGTATGAATAGTATAGGAGGTTTCTTTATTTATTTATAATCTTGCTTTTCGCATAACTCAAAAAGTATTTTTTTGGTGGGACTCATTGGTGGGACTAGAGGTCAAAGGTCAAGGTCAAGCTCATTCATAACTCAACAAGAACAGAAAAATGTAGTGGCAGTGAAGGTATGCCCTCTACTAGTGCCCGTTTTAGTTTCAAGTATTATCGTTAGGTAGGTTCAACGTCTGATTTAGCCACTACTGACATCAAAAATAAATGAAATACAAAGGACTCGAAGAAACAGTTAGTAAGGAAAGTGGCTCGAAAAACAAAGTCACCCACCATGCACCAGTCGGCAATTACGCTCAAGAATGCAGAAAAGCTACTCCATGAATAAAGTCTCCAACCAAATATATATTTTTGAAGTAAATTATTTTTTTCAATATCACCCCATGTATTATATATTGTGTCATGCGATAAAAGATATCATCTTACAGAAGTATTAAATTGTAAGTAATGAAAATAAAGAGAATAAAGGCAATGATTTGGTAAATTGCATAACTGTGCTGCATGATAATAAACTAGGTAAACATTAATGAATATTTGGATTATCAGGTTTGAATAAATGAATAGTTTTCGCCTAATTTCAATATACTTTTTTTTGTATAAGGGATATTAACATACTCTACATAAATGGGCTTTTTGTAGTATGTTGTATCCGCTAGTTTGTTGTACAACACACTTCATGAATGTTTTATGACCTGGCAGGGGGGTTGAAGGTGCGTAAATATACATACAGTACATATATTAGATCGTGTAAGTATCTCCTTTACGAAAAATCTGTCGACGAGAACGCCTGGCAACCCATTTCTTTGGATAATTCCGAGACATTTTCAGTGTTTTACTCTAGACCAGTGGTTCTTAAAGTTCTTAAATTTAGTTGGAATACAATGCTAATGCAGGGGGTGCCTGAGAAAAGCAAGGGGTGTCCGAAAGAAATACTGTAAGAAACACTACTCTAGACTGTAGCAAGAGGCGTTGTCCACAACCATAGAAGGCAGGTACTACTGCATCTACTGCTGAATGGTCGCAAAAACACTCACGCTTGGGTTGATCTCTTCCGGTCCTTGTGTCGCATCAGATGATGCACTCTAAATCAATAAACACTATTTATTCCTATACACACCCATTGGGAAAAAACTGAGACGTGAAAGATAAACTATAATAAGCTGTCAGGTAATTCTGTTTAATATAGGCTCTGTGACAAGTTCAGATAGGTAGAATAGGAGTAATTGGAGACATGTCCTGTAGTTAAAGTAATTAATATTGATGGGATGTTCCGCTTGAGCTGACGAAGTAACCAAGATATCACGGGACAGTCTTTTAAGTCTAGTGGCTAGGTGATGAATAAACTGTAAAGTCATGCTGCACAGGGATTAACGGTAACAACTGAACAATGTACCTACCCAGCCAAAAACAACACTACTAAATAAAGTGCACAGTGAAGGGTTAAAACAACTACCAATAGTTGTTAATAAAGTGCAAAGTGAAGGGTTAAAACAACCACCAATAGTTGTAAATAAAGTGCACAGTGAAGGGTTAAAAGAACCACCAATAGTTGTAAATAAAGTGCACAGTGAAGGGTTAAAACAACCACCAATAGTTGTAAATAAAGTGCACAGTGAAGGGTTAAAACAACCACCAATAGTTGTAAATAAAGTGCACAGTGAAGGGTTAAAACAACCACCAATAGTTGTAAATAAAGTGCATAGTGAAGAGTTAAAACAACCACCAATAGTTGTAAATAAAGTGCACAGTGAAGAGTTAAAACAACCACCAATAGTTGTAAAAAAAGTGCACAGTGAAGGGTTAAAACAACCACCAATAGTTGTGAATAAAGTGCACAGTGAAGGGTTAAAACAACCACCATTAGTTGTAAATAAAGTGCACAGTGAAGGGTTAAAACAACCACCAATAGTTGTGAATAAAGTGCACAGTGAAGGGTTAAAACAACCACCAATAGTTGTAAATAAAGTACACAGTGAAGAGTTAAAACAACCACCAATAGTTGTAAATAAAGTGTACAGTGAAGAGTTAAAACAACCACCAATAGTTGCAAATAAAGTGCACAGTGAAGGGTTAAAACAACCAACAATAGTTGTAAATAAAGTGCACATTGAAGGGTTGAAACAACCACCTATAGTTGTAAATAAAGTGTACAGTGAAGAGTTAAAACAACCACCAATAGTTGCAAATAAAGTGCACAGTGAAGGGTTAAAACAACCAACAATAGTTGTAAATAAAGTGCACATTGAAGGGTTAAAACAACCACCTATAGTTGTAAATAAAGTGCACAGTGAAGAGTTAAAACAACCACCAATAGTTGTAAATAAAGTGCACAGTGAAGGGTTAAAACAACCACCAATAGTTGTAAATAAAGTGCACAGTGAAGGGTTAAAACAACCACCAATAGTTGTGAATAAAGTGCACAGTGAAGGGTTAAAACAACCACCAATAGTTGTAAATAAAGTGCACAGTGAAGAGTTAAAACAACCACCAATAGATGTAAATAAAGTGCACAGTGAAGAGTTAAAA
Source organism: Caprella mutica (assembly GCA_947561585.1). Classification (NCBI taxonomy): domain Eukaryota; kingdom Metazoa; phylum Arthropoda; class Malacostraca; order Amphipoda; family Caprellidae; genus Caprella; species Caprella mutica. The sequence goes on from CANNZV010003317.1 coordinate 77,737, forward strand.
CAACCACCAATAGTTGTAAATAAAGTGCACAGTGAAGGGTTAAAACAACCACCAATAGTTGTAAATAAAGTGCACAGTGAAGAGTTAAAACAACCACCAATAGTTGTAAATAAAGTGCACAGTAAAGGGTTAAAACAACCACCAATAGTTATAAATAAAGTGCAAAGTGAAGAGTTAAAACAACCACCAATAGATGTAAATAAAGTGCACAGTGAAGAGTTAAAA
>CANNZV010003317.1:78773-97071 GCA_947561585.1 Caprella mutica
CACCAATAGTTGTAAATAAAGTGCACAGTGAAGGGTTAAAACAACCACCAATAGTTATAATAAAGTGCACAGTGAAGAGTTAAAACAACCACCAATAGTTGTAAATATAGTGCACAGTGAAGAGTTAAAACAACGACCAATAGTTATAATAAAGTGCACAGTGAAGAGTTAAAACAACCACCAATAGTTATGATAAAGTGCACAGTGAAGGGTTAAAACAACCACCAATAGTTATAATAAAGTGCACAGTGAAGGGTTAAAACAACCACCAATAGTTATAATAAAGTGCACAGTGAAGATTTAAAACAACCACCAATAGTTGTAATAAAGTGCACAGTGAAGGGTTAAAACAACCACCAATAGTTGTAAATATAGTGCACAGTGAAGAGTTAAAACAACTACCAATAGTTATAATAAAGTGCACAGTGAAGGGTTAAAACAACCACCAATAGTTGTAAATAAAGTGCACAGTGAAGGGTTAAAACAACCACCAATAGTTGTAAATAAAGTGCACAGTGAAGGGTTAAAACAACCACCAATAGTTATAATAAAGTGCACAGTGAAGGGTTAAAACAACCACCAATAGTTGTAATAAAGTGCACAGTGAAGGGTTAAAACAACCACCAATAGTTATAATAAAGTGCACAGTGAAGGGTTAAAACAACCACCAATAGTTGTAAATAAAGTGCACAGTGAAGGGTTAAAACAACCACCATTAGTTGTAAATAAAGTTGTCAGTGAAGGGTTAAAACAACCACCAATAGTTGTAAATAAAGTGCACAGTGAAGAGTTAAAACAACCACCAATAGTTGTAAATAAAGTGCACAGTGAAGGGTTAAAACAACCACCAATAGTTGTAAATAAAGTGCACAGTGAAGGGTTAAAACAACCACCAATAGTTGTAAATAAAGTGCACAGTGAAGAGTTAAAACAACCACCAATAGTTGTAAATAAAGTGCACAGTGAAGAGTTAAAACAACCACCAATAGTTGTAAATAAAGTGCACAATGAAGGGTTAAAACAACCACCAATAGTTGTAAATAAAGTGCACAGTGAAGAGTTAAAACAACCACCAATAGTTGTAAATAAAGTGCACAGTGAAGAGTTAAAACAACCACCAATAGTTGTAAATAAAGTGCACAGTGAAGGGTTAAAACAACCACCAATAGTTGTAAATAAAGTGCACAGTGAAGGTTAAAACAACCACCAATAGTTGTAAATAAAGTGCACAGTGAAGGGTTAAAACAACCACCAATAGTTGTTAATAAAGTGCACAGTGAAGGGTTAAAACAACCACCAATAGTTGTAAATAAAGTGCACAGTGAAGGGTTAAAACAACTACCAATAGTTGTAAATAAAGTGCACAGTGAAGGGTTAAAACAACCACCAATAGTTGTAATAAAGTGCGCAGTGAAGATTTAAAACAACCACCAATAGTTGTAATAAAGTGCACAGTGAAGGGTTAAAACAACCACCAATAGTTGTAAATAAAGTACACAGTGAATAGTTAAAACAACCACCAATAGTTGTAAATAAAGTTCTCAGTGAAGGGTTAAAACAACCACCAATAGTTGTAAATAAAGTGCACAGTGAAGAGTTAAAACAACCACCAATTGTTGTAAATAAAGTGCACAGTGAAGGGTTAAAACAACCACCAATAGTTGTAAATAAAGTGCACAATGAAGGGTTAAAACAACCACCAATAGTTGTAAATAAAGTGCACTGTGAAAAGTTAAAACAACCACCAATAGTTGTAAATAAAGTGCACAGTGAAGGGTTAAAACAACCACCAATAGTTGTAAATAAAGTGCACAGTGAAGGGTTAAAACAACCACCAATAGTTATAATAAAGTGCACAGTGAAGGGTTAAAACAACCACCAATAGTTGTAATAAAGTGCACAGTGAAGGGTTAAAACAACCACCAATAGTTATAATAAAGTGCACAGTGAAGGGTTAAAACAACCACCAATAGTTGTAAATAAAGTGCACAGTGAATAGTTAAAACAACCACCAATAGTTGTAAATAAAGTTCTCAGTGAAGGGTTTAAACAACCACCAATAGTTGTAAATAAAGTGCACAGTGAAGAGTTAAAACAACCACCAATAGTTGTAAATAAAGTGCACAGTGAAGGGTTAAAACAACCACCAATAGTTGTAAATAAAGTGCACAGTGAAGGGTTAAAACAACCACCAATAGTTGTAAATAAAGTGCACAGTGAAGGGTTAAAACAACCACCAATAGTTGTAAATAAAGTGCACAGTGAAGAGTTAAAACAACCACCAATAGTTGTAAATAAAGTGCACAGTGAAGGGTTAAAACAACCACCAATAGTTGTAAATAAAGTGCACAGTGAAGGGTTAAAACAACCACCAATAGTTGTAAATAAAGTGCACAGTGAAGGGTTAAAACAACCACCAATAGTTGTAAATAAAGTGCACAGTGAAGGGTTAAAACAACCACCAATAGTTGTTAATAAAGTGCACAGTGAAGGGTTAAAACAACCACCAATAGTTGTAATAAAGTGCACAGTGAAGGGTTAAAACAACCACCAATAGTTGTAAATAAAGTGCACAGTGAAGGGTCAAACATGTCGCAATATACTAATAATAAAAATATCAAATATATTCCTTTAGTTTTTTCCATTCATCAAATCTTTCCATTTTCTATTTTAATTCTCTTATTTAGTGCGATGTAATCCTAAAAATAATAAACTCCTCCCCCCCCCCCCCACACACTATAATTCCCTCCTCCCCTCTTTAATTTGTCATATCCCCCTCCCCCACTCCCCCTCGCTCTCATTCTTCCTAACCCCCCTCCCCCAGTGAAACTTTTCAGGAGGGTTAATCCCCCCCCCCCTCCATTATCTACGAAGACGTACCACCCAGCACAAAATAGCAATGCGCTTTGCTGTCCATTTAGCTATAGTTAATCGTTCATCGTTGGTTAGTATTCCATATCACGATATACGATTATTCAATCGGTATATATTATCAATTGAAGCAGCGTTCTTTGCCTACCGAATATTAATTAGGAATTTTTTAATGAAAATTTAAATAAAAAAAGCAGGTGTAAGAGTTCATCTCTAGTGGAATATTATTTGTATCTTCTCACTGACTAATTACTTTAGAAACAAAAGATTCTAGGATAGTTTCTGTAACCAGTACACCGAATCAACCCTCTTGTTAAAATATCTCATCAAACTCAGTTCGGTGGTACAGAACCAACCAAATTATAACTCAAATTTCCCTCTGAAATGAGAGGCGATTATTTTCATCTCTTTTTTTATTTTTCCTTCTTCAGTATAAAATTACTATTAGAATTAATGATTTATTTCATACTAGCTTTAAATAATCGCAATACCTTTTCTTTTCAATTCCAGTACCTATACAGACAATTAATGTACTGTACGTGCAGTACACTGTGACAGTGTGTTGGTAGTGTGTTGTACAGTACACTGTGACAGTGTGTTGGTAGTGTGTTGTGCAGTACACTGTGACTGTGTGTTGGTAGTGTGTTGTGCAGTACAAATGAGTTCAATAAGCCTACCTAGGGGGGGGGGGGTCCATATGGGGTAGGGAGGGTGTCCCTATGGGGGGGGGGGGTTATCCACTCTCCTAATTGGAGAATAGAAATATGGTAAATCAACACATAACAGAAAAAGAGGGTAAAAAGTAATTCCTAAATAACCGTAGGTTGACAATTGGGCCCCACGGCAATTTGAAGATTTTTTTGAAGATTTCTATAATCAGATAGATTGTGTGTACTCGGTAGAGCGCATCTCTACGTCTCCCAAAATCTGATAAAATAGTAACTGGATAATGACCAATCGTTCCACCAATACTTTTTGAGTTATTGAGTTATAAATGACCTTGACCTTGACCTTTGACCGGATCGCTCCCAAAATTCTACTAGATGGTTCCTGAACATTGACCAATTGTCCCATCAAATTTCAGACAATTTCAGACACCTTTGAACGCTCCCAAAATCTAACAATAAGGTTCCTGTATATTGACTAATCGTCCCACCAAGTTTCATGCAATAAGGTTCAATACTTTTTGAGTTATAAATGACCGTGACCTTGACCTTTGACTGGGCCGCTCCCAAAATTCTACCACAAGGTCACTGGATATTGGACAACCGTTTCACTAAATTTCAGGCAATTTGGTTGAACACTTTTTCAGTTATGCGAATAACAAGATGATAAATAAATAAATGCCGTCTAAAATATAACCTTTCCGCATTTTGCTAAGGTAATAATAAAAACTCTACAACAGCCGTTTTAATTTCCGATTTGCTAATTTCCAGTCAAAATAAAAATTGTACAACATTTGTTTTAAATGTCAGCTAGGTAGGAATCATCAATTAAATACTAAATATACGTGTGAAGGTATAATATCGAAGAAACTTATTATACAAACGTTTATATAATTCAGGGAATAATTTACACCTTAAGGCTTATTAGTGCCTTAAAGAAAGACCGAAAATGCATTATTTGTTTATAAATTCAAATTGGAAATCAGAATAAAGAGTTTGCAATCTTCTTCATTTAGTATGAAAAGCTTTCTTTTTCTGTTCCGAGATATGCCATGTAAGATGAAAGATTCCTATATACGGTAGAACTCCTCTATAGTGAAGTCCTGTGCAGTGAATGAGTTAGGATGTAGCCAATAGAAAAGAAGAATGCTTAATTTTCCTTAATTCAATGTTACGAATAATTAACCCTGGTGCGACCAGCGGGCCAGGGTTTAAATATTGATGTATAATTTGAAAACTAATTGACTTAAGATGATAAAACTTCGTGACTTTCATTGTCTATGGCGTATTTATCCGTCGTATAATTATCAGTAAAAATAATGCAGCAGAATTTGTTCTATTTTGTTTTATATTATTTTTGATAAAGTGGGCCCCTAGAGCCCGGATGAAGAACAATTGCTGATGTGTCACATTTTCCATCACACTAGTAATATCACTTATAGAAATATCAGCTATTTTTTATGTAAATTGCAATGTGACGCAACAGTGCATGTATTTAACCAGAGGTCTTGATTTACGCATGTAAATAAATAATAAAAAGTCATTAAACTAAATAAAAACTAGATATGTTGCATTATTCTCATTGATTTTTCTTCAATAGGTCTTAAACTTAAACCAGCAGTAAAAGTTATAATTTTCCGAGCCAACCTCTCAGGCAATCTGGTCGTTCCAGGGTTAACCCTTAAAATTTGCCTATTTTATTAATTAAAAATTAGTGGGACTGAACTTTGTCAGACGATGTACACTACACATTGGATCCACATGATAGGATTCAAGTTTGAGGTACGTTTTGCATGCATCGGTTGTTGCGATCATTTTTATTTATTTATTTATTTATTTATTTATTTATTTCCTCAAAAAACCCTTACAAAGAAGTAGAAGAGTCGGGTTAATCTCTCCTACTCCATCTATCAATACAGGGAAAATTCATTAAAAATTTGAAAGAGGGCCCGGTAAGCAACGAGGCTTTAAGGGCATCCTATTTAAACACACGATAAGTATATAACAATCATCAATACAATGATATACAAGTAAAAGTTTAATCAATACAAAATCAACTTCTTGAGTACACTTATAAGGAACTGACTTTTAATTGTTAAAACAAATTCTTCTCAGTTTATCATCACTACTTATACAAAAGAGTTTTATATTTCCAAATACATAACATTACACATTAAAGGTTCACAAAGGAGATAGTGCGTAACATGCACAAGAAGCACAACTAAATGTTGTACTTAACAAATAATGAAGCCTTGTACACCGAACAGAACCTATTTATGGATTGTTCACTTCGCAAATCAAGAGGCAAGGCATTCCACAATTTAATACTAGTGTACAAAAATGAATTCTGACTCCTAGACTTACGATAGAATGGTAAACAAAGTTCACCAACATTTCTTGTACCGATGGAGTGAACTGAACCTCTAAAAGAAAGAAATGCATGCAGTTCTTCATTGTGGTTACTAAACAGCGTTTTATGTAAATAGCACACAGACAAATATTCAAATAGATCATCCAGTTTTAATATTATAGAACTAAGAAATAGAGAGGTAGTATGGTAATCATATGTTTTATTATTTATTATTCGAATAGCTTTTTTCTGTAAAATAACTAACTTATTTTTCAAATAGAGTGGGGCAGAATACCAAACCTCTATAGCATATCTATTAACAGGATCAATTAGAGAGGAATACAAAAGCTTCAACACATGGAAAGGGAGAATGTGCCTAATCTTACCGACAACACCAATAGTTTTAGACATTTTAGAACAAATAAACTCAATGTGGGAAGAGAAGGACAATTTGCTGTCAAATATTACTCCTAGAAATTTAATACAGTCCACTCTCTCAATAATTTCCCCTCCCATTACCACATCAGGTACAATAATTTCTCCTCTGTACGAAAATGGAATGAACTTAGTTTTACCAACATTAACAGCAATTTTATTTGCATCAAGCCACTTCTTTACGTGTGCAAGTTCGTTGTTCATATTTCCTACAAAAGCATCAATATCTTTTCTATCAAATGGGCACGACAATGTACTATCGTCAGCAAAAAGTACATACTTAAAAAATCTAGTACAATTTGGCAGGTCATTTATATAGAGTAGGAAGAGGAGGGGCCCGAGTGTTGATCCTTGTGGGACACCGTGAGTCAGAATTTTGAAATTAGAATTAGTATTACACACTCTCACGTACTGTTTTCTGTTGACAAGATATGACTCGAACCATTTCAAGGCCACTCCCCTTATACCATAGTGAGACAACTTAGAGAGCAGAACAGAGTGGTCCACACAATCAAATGCTTTGCGAAAATCTAAAAATATTGAGAAGACAATATTATCCTGGTCAAGATTATTAACCATATACTGGTATTGATTCAACAAAGCGCTAGTCGTAGACCTCCCAGCTCTGAATCCAAATTGCTCGTTACACAATATATTAAACACGTTACAATAATGGACTACTTGACGGTGGACAACTTTCTCAAAAATCTTACTAAATACATTAAGAACAGAAATTGGTCGATAATTGTTGAGTTCCTTCAAGTCCCCACCCTTCGGTATTGGTACAACTCTAGCTAACTTGTACAAATCGGGAAATACACCACTAACAAGAGATTTATTAACAAGATTAACTATAATAGGAGACAATATATCACAATTTTCTTTCAACAGCCGCACAGGAAATTGATATAAATCGGGTTTTTTATTTTTTAATTTTCTAATTATCTGAGATACAATTTCAGTAGTTGTTGGCAGAAAAAAGAAAGAATTCGGATAATTACCATTTAAGTACTTAACATGATCATTGACATTTGAATGAATAGAATTAGCAATATTATATCCAACTGATGCAAAGTGTGAATTAAACAAATTACTAATCATTACCGGATCATTATAAGTTACATTATTACTTGAGATTACCATGGAGGTAAAGTCCGACTTAAATCTCTTACCAATTATCGAATTAATCAAATTCCAGGTATTTTTTATATTTCCCCTATATTCGTCAAATTTCCTATTATAATAAGATTTCCTGGACGCTCTAATTTTACCTGTTACATAATTACGAAATCTCTTGTACTCTCTAAAGCTAACTCTACCGTTCTTCATAAGTATATAATAATTCTGTCTTTTTTTAATATCCCTGATAATTTCAGAATTAATCCATGGTTTTAACTTAGACTTGTATGATACGCACTTATGGATAACTGGTACACATCTATTATAGTTGTCTAACAATAACTTGTCAAATAGTTCAACAGATTCATCGACATTGGAATTTGAGATTACTTCAGAGAAATCACAAGAACATATCATGTGGCGAAATGATTCACGCTCAGAGATGATCGCCCAGCAATAGGAATAGCATTGAACTAGTAGTGCTCAGAGATGATCGCCCAGCAACAGGAATAGCATTGAACTAGTGCTCAGGGATGATCGCCAAGCAATAGGAATAGCATTGAACTAGTGCTCAGGGATGATCGCCAAGCAATAGGAATAGTATTAGAACTAGTGCTCAGGGATGGTCACCCAGCAATAGATTTCCATTATACCGACACATGAGATTAGCATCCATATGATGTGATTTAAAGGGCTTGCTAATATATTCCTTATCAGGTTTATCAATCGAATTACAGCACTTTAAAGAATTGAGAATACATAGAAAATAAAGCATAATTCAAAGTATAAAAGAATATATTTAGAGAATATTTTTCAAAGATAATATTGTCACAGCCCTAGTAATAACAAAGTAACACTTTTTTATTGTGTCTGCTGCTCAAATATTTTCTGGTCTCGATGGCTTTGGGGCCCAATTGTCTTGAGCTCAATTGTCCGGGGCCCAATTGTCGTAGGGCCTAATCGTCCTGGGACCAATTGTCGGCGGGCAATTGGGCCCGCTATGTAGAAAGTACCTATCACGCCGGGTATTTTTTAATCCCATAGTACACTGTGTTCAGTGCCTAGGTGTTCAGTGCCTAGGTGTTCAGTGTCTAGGTGTTCATTCATTTGGTAACGTTTAGCGGCTCAGGCGCTGTAGAAAGTGTCTCTCAGGCTGACTAAACATTCCTATTATTTTCACCATTCAAGGCAAACTGGTTTGAGATCACACCGAGGGATCACAGGTGAAAATGCTAGCCCTGCCTAGCCTACCTAATTACCTAGTGAAACATAACTAACTAGTAATGTACTACCTAGTACTAGTTAACAACTTTATTCACAGTTGGGCAACAAGAAGTCAATAAAACTTATTTGTACTAGACAATTATTAAATTCAATATCAGGAATGTTTTTTTTTATTTTTGAAAATTAGTAAACTTAAATATCATCCAGACTTTTCTGTGACTGTACCTACTCAGTACATGTTAGTTTACTACCAGTCTGCCATTGTCTCGATAGAGTCTTTAGCTCTATCTATAACCTGGTCTCTCACAAGCCAAATAAAAATCTTATGCAGCTGGTAGCAATTACATTGAGAATAATAGAACATATGTGCGGTTCAATAATGCTATCAATCAATATTCTCCTTCTTTATGGTTCACTAAATAGGTCTGTTAGAAATACCTTACCCAACTGAAAACTGGTGGTAGGTGATACTAAAGTGACTTACAGCTTATTTCCTGCTAAGGGCAGCTCTAACAACGCTCCCTGATTGTTGGTAATGGTTCCTTCTTTTATATCTATTTCTTTTAAATGAAATGCATTAATATCGTTTTCATTTTTACGCTCATTGAATCACATTTCTTTATCTGATATGAGTCAATTGCAAATTTGTGAGATATTTTCCCAAAATCTGTTTTATGCTGACAATATCCAACCGAATGAATTTACTGTTAATATTCTTATGAATACAGACAAAACAGTTGTGTTAGATACCCTAACCGGGCAATGGTATTTGTTATAGCACCCTAAAGGGCAATAACACTTGTTCTAGCACCCTAACCGAGCAATGGCACTTGTTCTAGCACCCTAACCGGGCAATGGCACTTGTTTTAGCACCCTAACCGGGCAATGGCACTTGTTCTAGCACCCTAACCGGACAATAGCACTTGTTCTAGCACCCTAACCGAGCAATGGCACTTGTTCTAGCACCCTAACCGGGCAATGGCACTTGTTCTAGCACCATAACCGGGCAATGGCACTTGTTCTAGCACCCTAACCGGGCAATGGCACTTGTTCTAGCACCCTAACCGGGCAATGGCACTTGTTCTAGCACCCTAACCGGGCAATAGCACTTGTTCTAGCACCCTAACCGGGCAATGGCACTTGTTCTAGCACACGACAGGTCTACCGTTCATATCTTACCGTGTTAAGAGTATAAATTTCTGAGTCTAACTTGCAGTGATGCTAAGTTGACTATTCACTGTCTTATTTTTAACGCCCCTGGCTATTTACTCCCCATGTGGTCCGCAGACAGAAAGTTGTGGCTGAGTGTAACTTGCTCAGAAGTGTCAGTACTCTCACCTATCAAGTAATCTGGTAATTCATGTAGAACCTGTGACTTCAGATTCAATCTGTTATCTTTCGAATAAACTAAGTACCCCAATTAGGGCTCGGTTAACATTCTGACAGCTAGTCAACAGGTAAATCATCCGAAAGAATTTATAAGGAGAAAAGTCGCGCATAACGTTTAACATCGGTGGAGCATCTTGAGAAAGGTGGGGAAGTTGAAAACTGATATTTTGAATTCGAATTGTTTTATGGACAGTCAAAGTAAAGTGTAATACACAATTCTTCTACAGTTTTCCAATTTCCAACTAAAGTTTTCTGATTGTAATGTTTGTAGATATTTTAAAATTGGTCTGGGTACACGACGACAAATTTGTGAGATTTGAAAATGATAGGAAATTAGAAAACTGTGATTTGTGAAATTAGCACCATGGTAGTGACTCTTTTTATTTAATAACCCTAGAATTTAGATAAATTTGAATGTTTTGCGACTATTAAATAATTGATGACTAGACTTTGAAGGATGTAAGGCAATATTGAGTCGCACGAGAGATCACTCTATTGTGCCTAGCTTCCGCTAGAGTTAGGCTGACGGAAACATCTCGTCAGTAGGTAGGATGTAAATTTAGCTACAGGGCAGTCACTCGCATATCTATCTATGAGAACACATTTGCAGAGGATAGGTAAACCATTAACTGAATTACCTACTGTTCTATCACATCAAGCAATTCGGTATGATTGATGTGTATTTGGAGCCATTTTCCTGATAACTTTTTTATTTCTTGAACAGTTTAATCACTTTGTAATACTTTCAATCAATATAGAATGGAGTTATTAAATAAAGAAGTTCGTACATACCTACTAAATGAGTTCATGCAACAAACCATTCTATTATCAGATAGTTTCATTGTTTTTTTCCTTGTTGAACAACTTGTTAGAGGAACAAGATACAAAGGCACCAAACAATACATAGATCATTGCGCTCTTTCACTGGTTAAACATACAGTCAGGCGCATGAGTGCTTAAGAGCTATTGTAGCAAGTGTTGAGCCCCACACAATCTATCTATATCTTCTTCGCCCCAAGCTAATTCCATCACCCTCTAACTGTAAGGTCAGTCAAAAGAAATTCCTGATCATCTCTCCAGTGTCTGCATAGCGCGTCAGATAACTTGCCTCTGACTATACCTAGGATAACACTTGCTACCTAAATCGGATACCTATTGTTAATAAGGTGTATCCTGGATACGATATTCTCGTATCACGATTACCTATTTTTAAGGAGGAGTAGTAATTTGTTGTAATATCATTAGATAGGTCGGTGGAAAGACAGGATGGCTTTTGGTTGCCAAGGCCTGCCTCTAATCACTCCGTGTTCACTGCCTTTTGATTATTCTATTAGAGCATTTGGTACCTTAAATAGTCACACGCTAGATAAAGCTCCAAGCAGGTTCTAGAGAAGATGTGTAGTGTGAACTATGTCTATACACTGAGCAATGGATTGATATGAATATTGGATACCGGTGCTCTGGGCCATTGGATAAAGTAAAACAAACATCTTTGTGCTAAACATACAATCAGAGCTATACATGCCTGTCTCGAGACAACTTATTCACCTCAACGCAAACAAGATCTAACCAGTCTGTGATCTTCAGTGGAGAATGTTATCACCCCTGCCCCCCTTCTGCTCGGTGGGGGTCCGTCTGCCCCCCCCCTTCCCTCCCCAATGGGCATAGATGCCACTCCCTGCAAAGGCTACTGACACCATATACCTGCTCATGGGTCCTACTGGTTAACCACCGGCTTTATCGGTAGAGTGGGAGTAATTCATTGTTTAATTACTGGTAGAAACACACTGTGTAGTTAGCGTCGGCACCACGCCTACCTATGTATATTATGACACTGTAAACACATAAATTACACAATTGGAACATTGCAATTAATTAATTAGTTAATTGCATTCAACCTTGTAAAAAGTGAGTTAGCAAAAATAATGAGTTTATATCTTTCTGAATCATATTCTTTGAGCTGAAGTATGGACGCGTGCCTAAATATATATGTGTACAATACTCTGAGTGCACAGGTTCACTCGCAGTGCACAGGTTCACTTGCAGTGCACAGGTTCACTCCCAGTGCACATGTTCACTCACAGTGCACAGGTTCACTCGCAGTGCACAGGTTCATTCCCAGTGCACAGGTTCACTCGCAGTGCACAGGTTCACTCGCAGTGCACAGGTTCATTCCCAGTGCACAGGTTCACAAGCTGCAGACGTTTACCAAGGAAACATTGACGAGAGAAAAAGCTTCATCCTTCGAGGGAATTTTTCTCCGTACAGTTTAGGCTGAGTTTTCCCCCACCCTCTCGCGTAAATAACCCCCCGCACACCACTTACGGCCTTATAGCCCCCTACGTAAGACCCAAAGTGGCTCACTAACTGCCTGGCATCCATGGCCAATTGCTGTGAAACTCTCTGGTCTCCAGCGACAGTGGGTTTAGGAGTGAGAATAGTGTTAGGGAAGGTGGTCGCCAATTGTGGTATATTTGCTCTCTCTTTTTGCCTCTAGTCGATACTGCTGAGGAGTGCAGCTTGCCTGCTTGCCATCTGTACCAGCGACAAAGAACTCATTCACGCAACTAGCGCCATAATAGATGAACAGCGATACGACAAAGCACAGCGCCAGCGCTACTATCTCGCATAGCGCTACTATCTCGCATAGCGCTACTATCTCGCATAGCGCTACCTCTCGCACAGCGCTACTATCTCGCATTGCTCTACCCAGCGCTACTATCTCGCATAGCGCTACCCCTCGAACAGCGTCAGAGCTAGTATATCGCAACGCGTCAGATAAGTGCTACTCCCTCACACAGCGCCAGATAAGTGCTACTCCCTCACACAGCGTCAGATAAGTGCTACTCCCTCACACAGCGTCAGATAAGTGCTACTCCCTCACACAGCGTCTGATAAGTGCTACTCCCTCACACAGCGCCAGACAAGTGCTACTCTCTCACACAGCGCCAGACAAGTGCTACTCCCTCACACAGCGCCAGACAAGTGCTACTCCCTCACACAGCGCCAGACAAGTGCTACTCTCTCACACAGCGCCAGACAAGTGCTACTCCCTCACACAGCGTCAGATAAGTGCTACTCCCCTCACATAGCGTCAGATAAGTGCTACTCCCTCACACAGCGTCAGATAAGTGCTACTCCCTCACACAGCGCCAGACAAGTGCTACTCCCTCACACAGCGCCAATTTGACGCTTATTCTCCTCTCACTTATTTTTCTACCACATTTATTGAGTCGATACTGAAATAGTAACCTAATATTTATTCGTCACATCTACAGTTTGTTGTTAAATTCCTTAGATTTTATCAGTGAACACGTAAGTCTCTATACATAAATTAGGGACTAATTGTACCAGTTCACGAATATCTAATATTCGTGACCTAAATAGATATATATGATATATATCTTAAGCTTGATAGATATACGTACTAAGAATGTATACATACACGAAATGGGGAAAACTACGAATTATCTTACGGTTCCACATTTTAAATATCATATATAGTAAAAACATATAATGTATAATATTTTAATTCGTTATTTTAATTGGTATCTATGATACCTGCAGGTATCATGGATGCAATTGTAACTTTATTTATCAGTTGAGGCGATGACACCATCACAGTGTTACGTCATAATTACCTTCTATTGGTTAATATGATAATTCTAATTAATAAATTCACCAAAGGTTGATGCAATGTCTCTTGCTTGTCTACCTTATCACCTTCCTTGCTCTTTACTCTCTTTACTCTCTTTACTCTCTTTACTCTATTTACTCTCTTTACTCTCTTTACTCTCTTTACTCTCTTTCTTGTGTTTCCTTTAATAAAGTTTCTGCTTCATTATTTTACTGGCAATTAAAGAATAATAACTAAATAAAACCTATAGATTTGGACAGTGTTATACATGTTAATAAAACGAGTTACAAGTAATAATAATAGTTCTTATCATTAATTAATAAACATTAATTATTAGCTTTAATTATTAATTATTAGCTTTAATTATTAATTATTAGCTTTAATTATTAATTATTAGCTTTAATTATTAATTATTAGCTTTAATTATTAATTATTAGCTTTAATTATTAATTATTAGCTTTAATTATTAATTATTAGCTTTAATTATTAATTATTAGCTTTAATTATTAATTATTAGCTTTAATTATTATTCATTAGCTTTAATTATTATTTATTAGCTTTAATTATTAATTATTAGCATTAATTATAAACTATTAACATTAATTATTAATCATTTGCATTAATTATTGATCATTTGCATTAATTATTGATCATTTGCATTAATTATTGATCATTTGCATTAATTATTGATCATTTGCATTAATTATTGATCATTTTCATTAATTATTGATCATTTGCATTAATTATTGATCATTTGCATTAATTATTGATCATTTGCATTAATTATTGATCATTTTCATTAATTATTGATCATTTGCATTAATTATTAATCATTTTCATTAATTATTGATCATTTGCATTAATTATTAATCATTTTCATTGGCTCAATATGAATAATTAATCCCTAATATTTTAAAAACTAAAGTCATGAATTTTACTTTGAACAACTTTTCTAATCCCCCTATTATTTTTTATAACTTTTCACTTGAATACGTTGACAATATTAAATATTTAGGAATTTTAATTGACAATAAAGTTAATTTTAAAAACCTTTGCCAGCAAGTTAAAATCATACTAAGTAAAACACAAGGCATCATTTATACGCATCACTTGGCCATTTTAATACAAAGAATCTGCTTTTAATTTCGCTTATCCCATTTTAATTTATGATAGAACTTGTACTAGTTTTATCGAGCCTCTGAGAGTTTTAATGAACAATATTTTAAGAGTTATTTTAAGAGCTATCTTAAGAGTGCGCAGACACAGCAATATACCTGAAATAAGAACTAATAGTATGTATAGTAAATTGAATATTTTAAAATTTGATATGTATAACTATTTTTAATGAAGCTTTTACGACCGGCCCTTTTCAACGACGAAAACCTTTTTCAAACCTATTTTAGCACCCACGTTTCTGATCATAGCCACAATACCCGAACAATTTCCAACAACATCAATCTAAACCTTCCCCACATTAGAACAGAAGTAGAACGTAATTCCCCCCTTTTTAGATCTATTGAACTCTGGCGAAGTTTACCACCCTTTTTATTAGTACCCATGTCTGATTTTGAATTAAAGAAACTTTTTAAGAAATAAGAATGTCGTTAAATAGTGTCTTTTAAATCAGCATCGTGGGCTTTTATATTTTACTGTATCAATTTTTAATTTAGAACTTTATAAGGCAATTTTAATTTTGGTGATTTTGAGGTTCTATTAGATTTTAATTCTTTTGGGAACCAACACTGTACAATTTTCTATTAACTGTGTATTATGTTTTTAGTTGATTTTATTTTGTAAAAGTGTGCAATATAAGAAAAAATATGAGCATCAAATATTAGCATTAATTACTAATTATTAGCATTAATCAATAATTATTAGCATTAATCAATAATTATTAGCATTAATCAATAATTATTAGCATTAATCAATAATTATTAGCATTAATCAATAATTATTAGCATTAATCAATAATTATTAGCATTAATTATTAGCATCAATTACTAATTATTAGCATTAATCAATAATTATTAGCATCAATTACTAATTATTAGCATCAATTACTAATTATTAGCATTAATCAATAATTATTAGCATTAATCAATAATTATTAGCATTAATCAATAATTATTAGCATTAATCAATAATTATTAGCATTAATTATTAGCATCAATTACTAATTATTAGCATCAATTACTAATTATTAGCATTAATCAATAATTATTAGCATTAATCAATAATTATTAGCATTAATCAATAATTATTAGCATTAATCAATAATTATTAGCATCAATTACTAATTATTAGCATTAATCAATAATTATTAGCATTAATCAATAATTATTAGCATTAATCAATAATTATTAGCATTAATCAATAATTATTAGCATTAATCAATAATTATTAGCATTAATCAATAATTATTAGCATTAATCAATAATTATTAGCATTAATTATTAGCATCAATTACTAATAATTAGCATCAATTACTAATTATTAGCATTAATCAATAATTATTAGCATTAATCAATAATTATTAGCATTAATCAATAATTATTAGCATTAATCAATAATTATTAGCATTAATCAATAATTATTAGCATTAATTATTAGCATCAATTACTAATTATTAGCATCAATTACTAATTATTAGCATTAATCAATAATTATTAGCATTAATCAATAATTATTAGCATTAATCAATAATTATTAGCATTAATCAATAATTATTAGCATTAATCAATAATTATTAGCATTAATCAATAATTATTAGCATTAATTATTAGCATCAATTACTAATTATTAGCATCAATTACTAATTATTAGCATTAATCAATAATTATTAGCATTAATCAATAATTATTAGCATTAATCAATAATTATTAGCATTAATCAATAATTATTAGCATCAATTACTAATTATTAGCATTAATCAATAATTATTAGCATTAATCAATAATTATTAGCATTAATCAATAATTATTAGCATTAATCAATAATTATTAGCATTAATCAATAATTATTAGCATTAATCAATAATTATTAGCATTAATCAATAATTATTAGCATTAATTATTAGCATCAATTACTAATTATTAGCATCAATTACTAATTATTAGCATTAATCAATAATTATTAGCACTAATCAATAATTATTAGCATTAATCAATAATTATTAGCATTAATCAATAATTATTAGCATCAATTACTAATTATTAGCATTAATCAATAATTATTAGCATTAATCAATAATTATTAGCATTAATCAATAATTATTAGCATTAATCAATAATTATTAGCATTAATCAATAATTATTAGCATTAATCAATAATTATTAGCATTAATCAATAATTATTAGCATTAATCAATAATTATTAGCATTAATCAATAATTATTAGCATTAATCAATAATTATTAGCATTAATCAATAATTATTAGCATTAATCAATAATTATTAGCATTAATTATTAGCATCAATTACTAATTATTAGCATCAATTACTAATTATTAGCATTAATCAATAATTATTAGCATTAATCAATAATTATTAGCATTAATCAATAATTATTAGCATTAATCAATAATTATTAGCATTAATCAATAATTATTAGCATTAATCAATAATTATTAGCATTAATCAATAATTATTAGCATTAATCAATAATTATTAGCATTAATTATTAGCATCAATTACTAATTATTAGCATCAATTACTAATTATTAGCATTAATCAATAATTATTAGCATTAATCAATAATTATTAGCATTAATCAATAATTATTAGCATTAATCAATAATTATTAGCATTAATCAATAATTATTAGCATCAATTACTAATTATTAGCATCAATTACTAATTATTAGCATTAATCAATAATTATTAGCATTAATCAATAATTATTAGCATTAATCAATAATTATTAGCATTAATCAATAATTATTAGCATTAATCAATAATTATTAGCATTAATCAATAATTATTAGCATTAATCAATAATTATTAGCATTAATCAATAATTATTAGCATTAATTATTAGCATCAATTACTAATTATTAGCATCAATTACTAATTATTAGCATTAATCAATAATTATTAGCATTAATCAATAATTATTAGCATTAATCAATAATTATTAGCATTAATCAATAATTATTAGCATTAATCAATAATTATTAGCATTAATTATTAGCATCAATTACTAATTATTAGCAATAATCAATAATTATTAGCATTAATTATTAGCATCAATTACTAATAATTAGCATCAATTACTAATAATTAGCATCAATTACTAATTATTAGCATTAATTACTAATTATTAGCATTAATTAATAATTATTAGCATTAATCAATAATTATTAGCATTAATCAATAATTATTAGCATTAATCAATAATTATTAGCATTAATCAATAATTATTAGCATTAATCAATAATTATTAGCATTAATCAATAATTATTAGCATTAATCAATAATTATTAGCATTAATCAATAATTATTAGCATTAATCAATAATTATTAGCATTAATTATTAGCATCAATTACTAATTATTAGCATCAATTACTAATTATTAGCATTAATCAATAATTATTAGCATTAATCAATAAT
>CANNZV010003318.1:0-66492 GCA_947561585.1 Caprella mutica
AGAGTATTTCAAATGTATTTTGACCGTAAAAAATACATACTGAATACTGACTAGTTTGACAGTAAATAATTTTTTTAATTTAGTAAAGTTAGCCTTAAAGTATCTGTGATGGAGTGTTCATAAATGGCGATTGTTTTAAAAGAATTGTTTAAAACTTTGAATTGTTGAATCACTGTTTAACCAATTGAAGTGAATTTTGTGCGGTCACTGCATCGCAAACATGTTGTAATAATAAGTTCTGTAATATCATGCAGATGATCATCGCATTATTCGGACACTCACAGTACTCGGAAAGAGGGTGTAAACATAGGTAAATAAAAGATTTTCAAAGGTCAGATTTGAAAAATTAACATTCATAAATGTTCATTCGAATTCTGTGAGTGTCTGAGTGCATCGACGATTCTTTAAATTATACATAGTTTTTTATAAACATTGTGACTATAGGACAAAAATCGCTTCAAAAGACAACTGCTGCAGTCGATTCTCCATCAGAAAAGACAAACTGTGAATGGAGCATTTTGATATTGGTTACTATATTTTAATATTCAAGGAGTCAAATTACCTAGATAATTTACTAAAGAGTGACTATATAGTAAGAATACTGCTATGAAATTATTTTCTGCATTATCTGATACTATTTAGTATTCCAACGTTTATGAGATGCAGTGATCTCCCAAAAATATCTGGAAGACATTAAAGGTAACTCTACTTAATTCGGAAAAGTGGTTTATTACTCAATAAGGTTTCAGTAAGCATTCTTTATTCAAAGTGGTGGAGATGGAATATTAAATTATATTTTCGATTACAATACATATTCATTTAGAATAACAATTATTAATCATGTTGCAATAACTGAATAAGAAAAATTACAAACAGATGGTATAAGTATTTTGATTATACAGTTTGTTCACAAAAAAGGTATCCACTGCCATTGAATATAAGGCCTTTTATAATTCATTATCTATTACTTAAGCCCCTTTCTCACGAGTGTTTTTCCCATACCGCTGCAAAATAAAAGCTGCATGAAAAAACACCCAAGCTTTCACACACAGCGTTTATTTCTAAGTCAGATCCTGGCCTGTGTTTCTAACCACACAGTCTTAATACAGTAAATTTAATTATCTAGCGACTGTTGGCAAGTTATAGCATGGAAAGTTCGTGACGTTTTAATCATTCATACTACATTTCGCTATTGCATTATTTCTAATAATATTATTAGGTATTTTATATGACATCTTCTAATGTAAAAATTATATTTTTATGGAGGCAAATATTCATATTCCTATATAGTTTCAAAATATTCCTATAGTGTCATAATACTGCGATGTTCTCGTTCTTCTGCATGATGAAACATAATTTATTATTCAAATGTTTATACGTTGCGATATTGCTCAAAAATAATTTATTAATCACATTTCATCAAAAAAAAAAAAGAGTTCATCAGATCCCTTTTTCTGCCAACCAATCGCCATCTACTGAACTCTTACTCCGTGTCTCTAAGGGTAACTTTACTCAATTTAGAAGTAATTTATTGTCAAATTAGTCACTTTTCAGTAACCATTCTTGAATAAATTTGGTCGGGCTTAAAGTTTAAATTTTATTTTTAGTTGAAATACATATTAATTTAGCATAATAATCATTATTAATCATGTGCAATTAGTATATAAGTTTTATTACAAGAAAATAGTGTTTTTTGAGTATGGCAACCTATAAAGACAAGATTAATACTTGATTAATACAAATAATAATAGCATTTCTACTAGTTCATCAATCCCAGATGTGCGTTCATTTATTTTTCAAAGTAGAACTAAAATTATTACAAAAAATAAGTTCTTTCTATTCCTTTCTATTCCACACAGAAGCGTTAATTAATTTATCACTAAAAAAATAGAATACAAAACCTGGTTATTTCTTATGCAGATTCTACAATGCATCACACTGTAGCTTACAAAGTCTTTAATAAATGTTGAAATTAAAATATTACCTATCTCTACTATTTTAAATCTCTTTAGCAGACTTCATTGAAGATATACCGTAAAATCTTTAAGTGACGCCTCGACCCAGATTCCCTAAATCAAGATTTCAGTACGAAATGGAGTTAAACATACTTCCTATTTAATACAATGCACGTTTGCTAAGTACCTCTAAGGTTGACGCTGTTCGTTCTATCGCACAGTGAGCGATCAAAATGTTTGATGAAAACCATGGCATCGTGCGCTATTAGAGAGAAAAGGGGCGGAGCAAGAGAGTTACAAAAATGTGACGCCCGCCGTGGAAAGCGCTCCAGTGTAATATTGGCTTTGGTGCCTTGCCAAACTAATTGGTTGGTAACTTGTATAAATATTAGTATAATAATGTTAACTTTTATCGAACTATAGCAGGTGGACGTTTATCATTGGTGGCAACTATGAATGTAATGAACTGTTAATATTAGTAGAAGGTTCATCTCTATTCTAACTAATCATTACGTACAATAATCCATTATTTTTTGACTTCGCTGTGAGCGTGAACAACCAACTATCAAGTATCGATAGAATATAAATATATGTATTTTAGTACTCAATTAAGTAACTAAAAGACTAAGAAAATAGTGTATAAAATAATATTCCAGTTAGTTGCCTGTAATCGATTAAGTAAATAGAACAAATTGTTGGAATAACATGACCTTCGACGAAATCTTCAGAAAATGATACAGTGTGTGATTAACTGTTGTAAAGAAAGGGAAGAGTACAGACTGTACAAAGATAAAGAAAAGGAAGAGTAAAGACTGTACAAAGGTAAAGAAAGGGAAGAGTAAAGGCTGTACAAAGGTAAAGAAAGGGAAGAGTAAAGGCTGTTCAAAGGTAAAGAAAGGGAAGAGTAAAGGCTGTACAAAGGTAAAGAAAGGGAAGATTAAAGGCTGTACAAAGGTAAAGAAAGGGAAGAGTAAAGGCTGTACAAAGATAAAGAAAGGGAAGATTAAAGGCGGTACAAAGGTAAAGAAAGGAAAGAGTAAAGGCTGTACAAAGGTAAAGAAAGGGAAGAGTAAAGGCTGTACAAAGGTAAAGAAAGGGAAGAGTAAAGACTGTACAAAGGTAAAGAAATGGAAGAGTAAAGGCTGTACAAAGGTAAAGAAAGGGAAGAGTAAAGGCTGTACAAAGGTAAAGAAAAGGAAGAGTAAAGACTGTACAAAGGTAAAGAAAGGTTAGTTTTAATTTTATGGTTAGTATTTTATGAAATTTGCAGTCTATCATTTTTAAATTTTGATTTTTTTCCCGAAAATGTGCTGGTCGCAGTATGTAATAATACAATTAACATATTCCCACATTTACAATCGAAAACCTCTAAACTATTTCGGGATTGAACTGCCCCTTAAAGTATATTAACTTTATAAAATTACTAATAATAATATCAGTACAGACTAAACTATCTAAATCTGTCACACCTACAGATCTTGAAAGCAACATGGCGAATCCTTCAGTTGTGTGCTTCCTGTTTCTTCTCATCGTTAGAGCAGTTCACTCTGACGTTATCCTACAGGAATACAAACTTAAACACATTGTACAGATCAGCTCTACGAACATAAACATGACTAACAAATGTGATTGAAAAATATAGGCTCTACGATATTCAAATGAATGTGAAATTCAAATAACCATTACGAACATATAATAATAAAATAGTAGATTCAATATTTCCTATACCATTAAGTAACCTGTTGAATTACAGATAGCTGCAAGAAAATATGTATGGATGACCCATCATGCAAAGCTCTATCCACCAAAGTCATGGAAGATGGAAAAGTGAAATGTGATTATTCGACAGAGAAACCAACCGAAGAAGAGCTGAAGAACAGCCCGAATAGCACTACCTATGTCAAAAGTAAGCATGGAATTGATTGAAGTACCCTCCACTCTCAAATTTTTATTACACCATTCTTTGGAGCTGAAAGAACAGGTTATAAATCTGCAAATTATATCTAAATCTTTCTATAGCTTTATTATGTAATTTAAGGTGCTCGTGTGAGTTTCGCATTACTCACCAATCTTCCAAGATAAAAAAAAAATTACTTCTGGCTGATGCAAAAGAATAAAAGAATGAATGAAGAAAATGGAGGACTCCTTGGTTGTTGCATTATGTAGGATGAAGATCTCAACAAGAAGTAATTTGAATTTTCCCAAGCTTTTAGAAATCTTCGTGATTTCCGTCTTCAGGGGTAACTTTTATTGAAGACGGAACTCACATATCGGCGTGATTTCACTTATGTATCACGTATGAAGACGGAAATCACGAAGATTTCTGAAAGCTTGAGAAAATTCAAATTCCTTCTTGTTAAGTTCTTCATTCTACATAATAGAAGAATAATATACTTACATTTTTTTTCCCGCAATTTACCGATTTTGGTTTATCTTAGGATTGTTCAGTGCATTTTTATGATCCTGAAATTGTGCAGTAATCTTTAGATTATGCAAGACATGTAATGGTGTAAGGCAGGGCTACCACTGATAGGGAAATCCCAAATATAAATGGAAAACATGTTCTGCTTGTACGACTTGATGATTGCTTAAAAAAACCTAGCAAGTGAGCTCGGGGTGGCACCCTCATATAAACATATATAATACATATTATAAATACTTTTATCCCTCACTAGCGGTGCTGGGGAGGAACTTTCCACTTAAAGAATCTCTCTGGTGCAAATTTTTCGAGGTGGAATTTATACAGAAACCATCTAGCTACCTGTGTTGTTAATATATAAATATTATTTATATATTAGCAACCTGTCTAAGCAATGATTTGCTCTAAGATTAGTTTGATTTGATCTTAGTTTTGATTAAATATAATAAAATAATAATAAAAATTCCTTTTCAATTGAATTCAATCTTAATTTCAAAATCGACCAGTTGTGAGAAGAGTTTTTTCGCTATAACTATTGAATCCCACTAACTATCATCTTATCGATAGATATTTGCGAATATCCCTTCGAGTTAGTCAATAATGTCGGCTGCATTATGCTGTCAGATGACATCAACACATTCGAAAATGCAGCCACAGCCTGCCCCGAAGGATCTAGACTTTACTCTCCCGCCACTCTAGGGATATTCGAACACCTGAGACAACATCTTGTTCAACTAAAGAAAAGTAAGTCACGTCATATTATTGAGAAAGAATATGTAATCACCTTCATTGATTACATGCATTGTTCTGATGGCTCTTGGATGTAGACTGAATGGACCAATCAAAGTTCAGTATTTTTCAACACGCATTACGTGTCAACTCTCTAGACAAAATATAGACCTGCAATTCCGTTACGTCATGCAGTGAGAATTGCTCACAAGTGCGGAACAAAAAAGTAGTGGTTTAGCATGTTATATTCAAGTTCCATATTTTCTTTCAGAATCAAATAACTTGGCTGAAGAAGACGTCTTAATTGGGATAAAGTTGAACGGAAAATCGGAGAAGTGGGAGTTGTTCCATGGTGGCGATATTGGTAAAGGAGTTGTAGGAGTGTATCCTTTCGGTACAAATAATCCTAATGATGGAACTTTGTGTGCTAGGATGCACTACAATAATGAAGACTATTTCTACCACCTGGGTGATATGGAGTGTAGTAAGAGATTTAAATACTTGTGTCAGGTATTGGTGTGATTACACAAGTACCAACTGCAATACCTAGGAGATTACACAAGCTATAACTATAGAATTCAACTCTACTAGTTAATACAACTAGAATTACACTCTACTAGTTAATACAACTAGAATTACAGTCTACTAGTTAATACAACTAGAATTACACTCTACTAGTTAATACAACTAGAATTGCACTCTACTAGTTAATATCACTAGAATTACACTCAACTAATTAATACAACTAGAATTACACTCTACTAGTTAATATCACTAGAATTGCACTCTACTAGTTAATATCACTAGAATTACACTCTACTAGTTAATACAACTAGAATTACAGTCTAGTAGTTAATACAACTAGAATTACACTCTACTAGTTAATACAAATAGAATTGCACTCTACTAGTTAATATCACTAGAATTACACTCAACTAATTAATACAACTAGAATTACACTCTACTAGTTAATATCACTAGAATTACACTCTACTAGTTAATACAACTTGAATTACACTCTACTAGTTAATATCACTAGAATTACACTCTACTAGTTAATACAACTAGAATTACACTCTACTAGTTAATATCATTAGCATTACACTCTACTAGTTAATACCACTAGAATTACACTCTACTAGTTAATATCACTAGAATTACACTCTACTAGTTAATATCATTAAAATTACACTCTACTAGTTAATATCACTAGAATTACACTCTACTAGTTAATACAACTAGAATTACACTCTACTAGTTATTACAACTAGAATTACACTCTACTAGTTAATATCACTAGAATTACACTCTACTAGTTAATACAACTAGATTTACACTCTACTAGTTAATATCATTAGCATTACACTCTACTAGTTAATACCACTAGAATTACACTCTACTAGTTAATATCACTAGAATTACACTCTACTAGTTAATATCATTAAAATTACACTCTACTAGTTAATATCACTAGAATTACACTCTACTAGTTAATACAACTAGAATTACACTCTACTAGTTATTACAACTAGAATTACACTCTACTAGTTAATATCACTAGAATTACACTCTACTAGTTAATACAACTAGAAGTACACTCTACTAGTTAATATCATTAGCATTACACTCTACTAGTTAATACCACTAGAATTACACTCTACTAGTTAGTATCACTAGAATTACACTCTACTAGTTAGTATCACTAGAATTACACTCTGCATTAATTAATTCCTTCTCTTAGGTTTCATAATTATCTGCATCACTGTGCTTTCCATCCAGTAGTTCTTCAAGATCTTAGTATTGACCTCATTCGTTTTGTTTGTTCAAATCTATTAATTTAATCATCACTTCCATAACCTTTGTCCTCTTAATTTCTGCAATAATTTCTGTTCTTGAAAGTTGAAAGAAAATTCAGAGACCCAGTCAGTGAGCATTGCCACGAGAATTAACCTTATTTTTCATTGATAAAGACAATGCAATATACTGAAAACAATAAATAATTACTAGGTATATATTAAAAAAATGGTACTCACGTATGAAATTGAAAGAGGAGAAACAAAACCGTTTTTCAGTCAAAAATAGGCTCAAGCACCGGGATACCCATATGTTACAGATCCCGTCGAAGATGCCACGTAAGATAAAATTAAATTCTATGTACAATAAGGGATTAATTAAAGAAGTAAAGTTTAAAAATATGTTGAATAATAATACTATTATTGTGAGACAGCGTCTTGGGATTTCAGAATTGAAGACTAGGGTAGTAGTGGTTACCCTTTTTTTCTACCCCATCACCTAATTTGTCTATCGACGTGTTATAACACATATTAGATCTCCATATAATCAGCTCCCATAAATAATCATTGTTTGGTAGTAGAGTGTTGTACATTTCACATGCCTCAATCTGCAAGCCATTATTATTTTCCTTGCAACCAGTTTGTTCACTCCAGTAAATTTTCCATTTTCTTGTCAATCTAGGGCATAACTTTCTTTTGAGTATAGGCGAGTCTATTTTTATTTGTGTGTAGCATTGATCAATAAATAATCAATTTAGTCATAATATACAATTTCATTATCTATTAATTTTACTTTAGATTTAATTTTACTGTAAACTCAATGTTACCATATAATCTATTTTACTGTACTATATTATATTTTACTATGTATATTCAATTTCACTATATATTCTATTTTAGACGCTGAATGTGAAGTGATAAAACTGAAAATATTGAATATAATTTTCTACAAATTTTTTTTTTACTTTTTGCATGAAATATCGTTTAGAGAAACATATTTCTTTGGAATTATTCATAAATTAGGCAACATTAGACTATTTAATTAGTAACAAAAGTAAATCAGATTGTTTCATATTTCATTGCAACATTTTGAAAAATGTTGTATTTTCAACTGAATATTAAATGTATAATGTATTTGTTATAGGAATTAATGATATAAAATATTGAATATGAAAAAATATTGAAATAATGGAAGGTTCTGAAAAACACAAAATATCACCATTACATTGTTTCTTACCCTTTTTATTTATTTAATTTGATCTTAATAATCATAGCTTAATGTGATCTACATGTACTCATGACCCTGATCGGTCACACCTAAATTTTAGATTCTATTGCAACAATTTAATATTTTTTCATGTTCGAAATCTTGTAATGATGAGTGATTATTTCGATAAACGATACTTATTTAATATCGGCACGTAAGGACCGGTCACACGAGCATTTATGGAGCGTTTTTTTTTTAACGGATACGTATGAAATTGGGTATAACAATAATTTTCTCAGAGTCAAAAACGCTCGTGTGACCCCTAAAAGTCGACTTCCAGCAACTTTTTGGTGGGGATATTTATGGAGAGAAAAAATCAGGCGACTCTACGTCACTGAATCATGAAACTCACGCCTGCGAAATTGTTTTTCTGAAATATATTAATCTTACTGTGCGATATTATCCATCATCCTTTTAATTCGAATTATAATTAATTGAAACTTTTTAATAATTTCATTCAGATCACGTAACGCTGGGACATACTTATTAATGTAAACGTAATAGTTTCATACTTTTATAAAGAATAAAATTGGAAAGACAATAAAACCTTATTAAAATTAGAAAAAAATATGGAACTTATTACTCAAAATTTCATAAGTTTCACAATTAATTTTTTTATATGTTGAATTATTAATAAAACAAAAAATGTGATACAATTTTCTGACATGGTTCTCCTTGTTTTCTTTTATCAAAATATTCTTCGAATTCTCATTCTACTTCAAATTTCATTCTATTTTCCTGCTTTTAAGGGTATTTGTATAATAAAAATCGAATTATTTTTTGACAAATTCTTTTATTACAAGAATATTAAATTTTGAAATAAATAGTTATTTGCAAAAAAAAGTTTTATAAAGAATATAGCAACAAAAACACATTTCATGTTAGGTAAAATAAAAACAAAGAATAATATTATTATCATTGGTAATCACACTAATAAAACATGGGTAAAAAAAATATTTGGTTTCCCAGTTGAATTGGACTAATTTTAATGCTCTGAGTCTGAAAATTATTTTGGCTCAACCAGGTCAGAATTTTTTGATACAGCTATTTAAAAAAATGAATTTTGCATAAAAAAAAAATCTCAGGAAATAAAAGTCAACGTTCTCAAATTCATTCAGTTTCTATTTACCTCATCGAATTTGATAAGCATAATTCATAATATTAGTAAAAGAATGAGCGCTAAGTGACACAAAATTTAATAGAGTTGGCTGAGGGTTAATTGAATAACCTTGCAATCACGCATACATGCATGCAGCCACTTTATAGAAATAAATTATTGATCTAATTCTATACATTCTCCAAAAAATATTATTGAACCCATAGCTCATTAGGTAGGTCCTTTGCTGTATCTCAAAAAATTGACCTGATAGAGCAAAATGAGTCTAATATTCGGACTCAGAACAACAAAATTAGTCTAAATCAGTCTGAAACCCAGGCAATTTTTGGCTGTTACCCAGTGTAATATACTAATCAAAATTATTTATATATATTCCATAGAAATTGAACTTATTATATTGTAAATTTACAAATTAATAAAATGACTGAAATAATAATAATATCAAAATTTTCCATCCAGGTAAAGAGTGATCAGTCAATGTTGTCATTCTATTTTTCTGTTCAAATTCATTGTAGTTTCTTCTTAATTCATAATTTTTCACATTCATTTTTCATGCAGCTAAAAAATTCATTGTCCTGCAACAAAAAAAATCAATTGTTTATTCTCATTCAATATAATTCATGCGTTGATATGTTTATTATTAGATAAACCATAAATTTATTTCTTCTCGTTGAGGAATAATAATTTTAATTTTATATTTTGCTACTAACTTTTACTGATTAAATGCATACTAAGTCTCAGTAACTGTCTTGAAATAAAATAAAAGAATAATCTTTAGAATGTGGTATCTATAAGATTCCAAAATATTATTCTAATCCCAATTATTGCTTAAATATTAAGAATTTAACCAAGTAAAGATAGCGGATCGGAATTTAACCAAGTAAAGATAATAGGCCAGAAATGAAAATAAGTAAAGATAACGGACCGGAATTTAACCAAGTAAAGATAACGGACCCTGGTCCTTTATCTTTACTTGCTTCTGATGAATAACTGAAAAAATCTGCCTTTTGAAACTGGCGCAAATTGTCTACAATAAACTAAATATATAATTCTTATAGCCCAAACTCACGTTGAAATCTTGAATTGGCTTATAGCATTTCTTGGCATTGGTTGAAATTATTAACCTGAAGTCAGGGGAGTTGAAGGTGACTAATCTCACCATCTTGCCAAAGGTACCCCAACCTGCTGTATGATCCGTCTAACATTGTAGGTAAAGAAAGAAATTATGAATAATAGCTGAAGTATTTAGTGCTAAAGTTTATAAGCAATACTTATGAGATTAAATGTTTTCATCAAAATATTAAAGCAAATAAATATTTCAACATATAAATTATTGGCATTTATTTTAAACGAAACTTCATTGTTACAAATGATTAGCTTCTCCAAATGTTAAGAAGAAATTAAATATATTTTAAGATATTTTTTATGATATGAAATTCAATTTAAACTGTATGATCTTTTTAGTATAGAACAGAGTGACTGCACTTACAAAGTCCAATTTCGAACGGTAACAACCAAGGCGCTGTGACACTGGTAGCCCTGAAAATAAATTCGTATGTATGTAATTTTTCATCTACGCCTACGCCCACTTATATATGTTTATACTAAAAGTGTTCTAGAAATAAGACAATTTATATCAATACTCATTAGAATAGGATTGTGAACATATACTTTTAAAATCATAGATCCTGAAAGTATTATAGATGTATTGAAGTAAATAGTATTGAATCGATCTAATGGTATTCTATACCATTTTATTTCGTTTCGTCTGTGGTATTTTTAAGATCTATAATTTTAGAAGTATTTTGTCACAACCCTACTCATTAGTAACAAGATAGAATCAAAATCTCTAGAGTAGTTAGAAAAAATTATAATATACAAACTCGATATGACTTACAGGTGAGATCATAAAATATCCTGAACATTGAAGAGTATCATATTCATCAAACAAGCTATATATTAAGAATATTTTCTTAATATATAGAGTGCCTTCCCAGCAGTGCTTTGTTGAAATGTATGGGAACATAATAAATGAATGAATGAATAATTATTAAACAATACATTTAACTGTTGTATTAGCCATCATCAAATTTCTTTGTGTTTGTGTCTTTTTGTCCCTATTCTTAGGCTACTAAATCTCTTAACTTACTTCGTGAGTGTTGATAATAAATTACTATAGTATATTATAACTTATTGCTATTTACCATAGAAATATAGAGTGATGAAGTAAGGAATAATTTCAAAGAGACAATGAAAATTGGTCTATCAAATATTATATTCTTGAAGAAAATAATTTATTATATTAATCCAACCAGTGTTTTGTTTCTATATTATTTTGTTAACAATAAAAGCTCAGTTCTTAAAAACAATTCAGAAAAAGACACGATTTTTGAGAATGAGAATGAGAATGAGAATGAGAATGAGAATATTTATTCAGAAATGCATAGCTTATAAGGAATATTATGAAGGAATATTGCGCATTTTTGTATTAAGATATTCTGATGCGAGTTTATGTAATATTAACTTTCGAGGTTAATTTTAATTAATATCTTATTGGTTATTAAGATTATTGGTATACTTACAATTGCAAGTTTCTTGGACGTAGGCAATATACCTCATATAATCTCCCTGACTTCCCGCGTCACAATTTGGTAGTTCTGATCCTTATTGCGTATACATGAAAAATCAGTTGATTAGAGATAAAAAATAATATTTCAATTGAATACGAAAGAAAATATAATGACATATACACTGATGAAGACTAATCAAACGACTAACAGTGTTTTTTAAAAAGATTCAGTTCAGAGAAATGAAACTTGCCTATTTTTCATTATAAATAACGCAAAATCAAAGTAACATAAAATATTATTTATTATATTACAATGATGAAAAGTTCAATCAACAAAGATGACCAACAGCAGCGATCCAAGTTTCTATTCTGTTTTAAACTTACTCTGACTGTAGCAGTGAGCAACCACAGAGAGAACCAGATAAACGAGCAAAAGTTTCTTCATTTTGGTGAATTGCCTTTATCTTCTTCTGTAGAAATATAATAAACATTAAAGTTTGAATAAATGTGAATTTCAAATCTTGTGATGTGTTACACACTTACCTAACTTTAGCGCGAAGACTGAAAGAGTGACAGATGTAGAGATGAAGAAGTACACTTATAAAGTCAGTGAATACCATAATGACAAGAGTATATTTGACTTGTGATTACTTGAATAAATAAAACCATCTTATTAAAGGTAATTTCGGAAAAGTAAACTAAAGATAATTTCATATATAATTAGTTAATTTAGCTAATTGATTAGCCAAATTAAAATGCAACACCTAAGTAACTAGGAGGAACCTAAGGTAATTATTTTAATAAATAAAGCCATCTTATTATGAAAAAATTTCTACCGTTATGATTTAACCTTTTAAAACTCAGGTTGTTTAGTTCGGGATTTTTTTTCTATTTTCCCTATTTATTTGTACATCAGGATGTCATTAGACAATATATGAAATAAAAAACTATTAACAATTATTAATATCATTATCATAAATTATGTCTATAGAGGAAAAATATTTGAAATACATTCAAATATATATATTTTTTTGAATGGATTAAGGGAAATAGATAGTACTTTTTTGGAAAATAAGCACATTATTATTCTACAAAATGTTGAAAATTAGTTCAAATCAATAACCAATAATCATGTGCCAATTGTCTGAATACAAATGCATTTTTTTAAATGAGCAATTAATTTTGTATACCTTGTTCATTTAAGTGAGAAGAGTTCTTTAGGAATGTTATCTGTGTAAAAGTGATTCAAAATATCAAGGAACAAGATATCTATTTTTGTACAGCAGTACTCCTCTATAATGAAATCCTGTACAGTGAAAGTAGTGTTCTGAGTAAGGAAGTAGCCTCTATAGTGAACGAATTTTCTGTTAGTCTGCAACATGATTTCATTACAGGGGAGTTCTACTGCACTTCAGTAAAAAGAATTTCGAGTAAATTGTTTCAACATGAAAAATTGCTGGAAATAATGGAAACTACGAGTACATTTAATTATTAATAATAATAAAAAACCAAATGATATTTTATAAAATACCAGAAATATTCCATATTGCTAACAATTAGCATTGTAGAATCTATATATAAATATTAATATAGTAAAAAGAATATCTCAAAGTGCACTACCCTGAGGAACACCATTAAAACTTATAGTTTCATTAATTTTTCTATTATTCACAGATAGAAAAGTACGTAATAAATGAATTAAATTCTGGATGTTAAATATCTCTAATTTAAGTTCAGGCCTACAGGGTTATAATAAGGATTAACTATATTGTAGTTTTAACAACATTTTAAAAAGTTATTGGCAATATAATTTTATTCTATATAAATGACCAACATGATTATATAGTTAGTTAGAAGCCAGCTTCGCCTTCACATAAATTGTAAAGAGCAAAAGTAGTAAGACCCGGATATAGGAGTACCACTTAGCCATCTAGAATTAGATCAATCCTAAAAAAATTGTTACAATTTTTTAAAATCTATACAAAGAATTTGGGTAACCTACATAGAAAATAATATAACTGTAATAGAAGCTATATATCCTAATTTGGTAGTAATCGGTTAAAACTTGAAGGCCTTCGCCATTAAAAGTTTTGATAGCACTAGGAACGATTTTTATTATGTGAATAGTCTATACTATATTTATATTTGATGTTTGCTTGAAAAAAAAAATCATGATTTAATCATTTAACATACGATTTAATTACCAAATACCAAAATAATTGTCAAGATAACAGAGATTCAGGTGACAAAAAGCTTATATATCAGAGAAAATCTGGTTAACAAAGATATTCCCGGGTAATTATATAATAAATTTGGAGTCTTTTTATAATACTCTAGTATTAATACAAACTCTTTAATAACAATTGGTAGGATGCAATGTAGTATTTTTATACCATTTATTATATCATTCGCTCTTTGTTGCAGAGTTCATTTCATTGGTTTTATTATTAATAATCAATTTTTATTATTATAATATATTATCCAATACATTTTCTTCAATGGTGAAACAGTTTGTCGGAAAAAAAAACTTTCCAAAAAATATCTTAAAAAATCAGTTTCAGAAAACTGATTTGTTTGTACGGCAGACTTTGTTTGCTGTAGAGGCTACTTCCTTACTCAGGACTCTACATTCACTATACAGGATTTCATTATAGAGGAGTTCTACTGTAAATAATTATACTTTATAAATATCTCCAAATATATTATTTACCAAATCCCAAATTAAAATAATTGCATCTCAAATTATGAAATTTTTTACATCCCTATAATTTACATAGTTAAGCCAAACCAGCAGAAAATTACCTTTTATAATCAAATTATATTCTTTATTTATTCAAATAATTACCTTAGGTTCCTCAAAATTACTCAAGTGTAACATTAAAATTTAGCCATACTTGCTTCACCTATAATTTATTTTTCACAACCTTGACTTATCTTTTTGATATATTAAATTACCTTCGTGATTAACCAATCTAGTATAAAATTACCTTCGTGATTAACCAATCTTGTATAAAATTACCTTTGGTTTACTTTCTTGAAATTACCTTTTAATAAGATGGTTTTATTTATTCAACTAATCACAAGATAA
This sequence comes from Caprella mutica, assembly GCA_947561585.1. NCBI lineage: Eukaryota > Metazoa > Arthropoda > Malacostraca > Amphipoda > Caprellidae > Caprella > Caprella mutica. The sequence continues at coordinate 14,938 of CANNZV010003318.1, forward strand.
GTATACTCTTGTCATTATTGTTTTAACTGACTTGATATCACAGTGAGAAAAAAGGTTACCTATATGAGTCATATCTAAAGGGTTATCAATTTATGTTTTGAATCAATTTATTACGTGAGTTGGTTTGACTATACTCATGTTTTCACGTGTGTTAAAACAACTACGACATGGTGTGTCACCAAACAATATAAGTTAATTCAATTCATTTTATGGATTGAATCATCTTTCTAGAGTTAGAAGTTACTTTTTTGACATTTTTAAATTATTCCTTCGCAAAATTGAAGTAATTTTTTATTTTGATCGGCTCTATAGACCCCAAGTTATAGTTATAGCCCCCTCCCCTTCTTCCACCCCACCCCCTCCCCCTGACCCCTTCATTCCATCTCACGCTGTAGATTTCGTCCCAATTATCGACAGCAATTTGGCGGTATTTTGGCTCAGTGTTTCGGACTCTACGAATTCGAACAATTCGAAGAGGTGCATTTTATTGCAGTTAGGAGGATTCAGTCAGACAATTATCTGAGGATTAGTCTGCTCTACTGATGTCATTAGAGAAGTTTGGAGGAATTGAAAAATAATAAATGTGTGAGATGATCAATATTGGTACATTTTATAGTGAGTCTTGCTCGGGTACTCTCCAGTATTTATTCATATGTTATTTGTGAAATGAATGTACATAACAATTTAATTAAATTTTGGTTAAACTCATTGTTGTTGTGTTGGTATCAGATTCATTTTAATAAAATTAAACTATTTGTCGAAATGAAACTAGAAATAGTATTTTATTTATTTATTAGTTAACATTGCTTTACTTATAACTAAATTCAAAAACTGAATTAAATACATATAATCATTAAAATATTTAATAGCAAAATAATATTAATCCGAATGTAAATATTCAACCCATATCAGCATCACGCTATATTGTACATATGTAAATAACAGTTAGACAATAGCATTATAATTGGTTATCTACAAGAAACTTTTAAAGAATTCGAGCGATAAATTAGTGATGTACTATTAGATGATAGTTTACTGTCTAATGAAATAGCATATAAAATGATATGAAAGAACCCATAATCTGCATCTGCTACCATTGTTCTCATGATAATAAATTGATTATTAAACTGAATAATTTGGTCATGGTCATGATTATTTGGTGTAATTTTCTGTATTATGTATGTAATGTAATCAAATATACATACTATAGATTGTTATAGATTATAATATTGATGGATGATATTATACTTGTAACTTATTAAATATCGATTATATAATGACTAAAAAATAATTATATTATTCTGATTAAATATTGATTATATAATGACTAAAAAATATTGATATTATTCTGATTAAATATTGATTATATAATGACTAAAAATTATTGATATTATTCTGATTAAATATTGATTATATAATGACTAAAAAATATTGATATTATTCTGATTAAATATTGATTATATAATGACTAAAAAATATTTATATTATTTTAATTAAATATCGATTATATAATGAATAATTAATATTGATAATATACTTATTAAATATCGATTATATAATGACTAATTAATACTGATTGAATAATGGAAAATGGATAATGACTAAAAAATATTTATATTATTCTGATTAAATATTGATTATATAATGACTAAAAAATATTGATATTATTCTGATTAAATATTGATTATATAATGACTAAAAAATATTGATATTATTTTGATTAAATATTGATTATATAATGACTAAAAAATATTGATATTATTCTGATTAAATATTGATTATATAATGACTAAAAAATATTGATATTATTCTGATTAAATATTGATTATATAATGACTAAAAAATATTTATATTATTTTAATTAAATATCGATTATATAATGAATAATTAATATTGATAATATACTTATTAAATATCGATTATATAATGACTAATTAATACTGATTGAATAATGGAAAATGGATAATGACTAAAAAATATTTATATTATTCTGATTAAATATTGATTATATAATGACTAAAAAATATTGATATTATTTTAATTAAATATCGATTATATAATGAATAATTAATATTGATAATTTACTTATTAAATATCGATTATATAATGACTAATTAATACTGATTGAATAATGGAAAATGGATAATTTCTCTTTAGGCAGCTCCACCGTAAAAATACAGTAGTATACAGTATAGTAAACAAACGTGCATAAAAAGTACTGGGATAAAATGTGGTGAGTTCAACGGAAATATATTATTATATATTGATTATTATTAATAATATATTGATTACTATTGATTATATATTGTTTACTATTGATTATATATATTGATCAATAATTAAACTATCACTAACATTTCTAAATTTACTGATACGTATTTATGACTAATAATATATTCTATTGAAATTCTCCCTCCATTTTATTATAATTGAGATAAGAATCTTAGTATTAAATTAATATCTATTTAAATAATTAGAAAGCTTTATTCAATTCTTAAAGCATTACAATAATTTTAAAATTATTCAGATTTAAAGAGAAAAAAAAAATGAGATTCAAAACGGTATTTTTTTGCGGCAATGAATAAGAATTTCATGCTATTGTTAGAATGGGCAAATATCAAGAAAAATTACTTCACTGTTTAAGAAACAGAAATGTCACACACGAAGAAAGCCAAATCTCGATGATGGATAAGAAGGAATCTACCAAATAGCTTTTTCTCCAGTTGGTACCGATGCAGTTGTCCCGGAGTTGTTGGTGCTTCTGTCTCGGCAATCTTCAGGAAACCATCAAAATCCTTCACTTCGATTTTGTTGATATCTGCCGTATTTCCAAGGTAGATATCAGCTTTTTCAAAGTACACTACATCAGTACTACTGAGGGTGTAAGATCGTAAGATGATCTCAGTGATGTGTTTCTCTTCACCTAAATCAAACAGAAGGTAAACGAGAGGGGTTGAAGTTTCGTATTCCGAATAGTAACAATCGTCCCTGGATATGTGGCTGTAGATACCATCAACCAAAGTATTCATTGGGGAAAATGTAAGTGCTCCATTATGAGTGTGCTCTGGAGTTCCAACTACCGTTGCTGCCGTAGCGAAATTGATCTTCATTCTTGTATAGCAGTTGAGTTTTGGGTCTCCGCTACCTGGATGATTATAATAGACGATCAACCGAGAGAGGATACACGCATCAAGATCTTTGAAGCAAGCTAGTTTGCACCAATCGGTGTCTAAGCAGCGCTGAATGCACTGGACTTTGTTTTTAGCTTTCGCGTGAATCTGAATCCCGTCAGCGTCTGTTGTAACCAAACTGCTTTCGGAGAGAGACACGAATCGAAGAACTTCTCTCAAATTAGCGTCTGCAATAAAGAAACAGCAGATAGTTACCAGGAGATAACGCAGAAATGATGGTGACATTGCTGAAAATGATTCGAAATCTTGAACTTCGGTAAGAACTCTTTCCTAGGTATACGTTTGGTCTCCTTGGTTTCAACCCTCTTACTGAGCTTATTGCATTATTGTAATCAATGTTTGACGATTTATTTACTATATATTAATGTACGTCAAAACAAACCTTGAAATTCTTGGTTCTAACTCCCTTAGCAAGAATATAATTGCATTATTCCAATCGATGTTTGGCGAAATATTTACTATATATTATATTGGTGCATATTAATTTACGTCATTACAAAATATTAAAATTATTGTGACTTCCGTATTATAACAGCTATTAATAAAACGTATACCAAAGTTAGGACAGTGTTTGAATTTTACATTTGCGTATAATTTATAAACATATCGTGTAGTATAATAAAACCTCATGAAAAATTACGATACAGATGCATATATCATAGAGTTATGATAAACTACTCTAGAGAGAGGAAGTGTTGCAGCGATTGCAGGACGCTAAGGAAGACGGTTGTAAAACCTTATTTTGTTTCAGTTATATTATTTCTCCATTGAACTCACGCCAGATTGCCAGTCACGTGAAGACAAAATAAGGATTTGAGCGATACTATTTTGGCCACTGACTCACCACTTGGAATATATTAAATGATACATATTATACTAAGGTAAATTATATAACTGTTAATCAGTATCAGCTATATATCAACTTCTTGAATATTCTTTACCATATAAACCCTCCATTCAATTCTCTAGATTAGTTTTCCTTAATATCATTCAACTAACCATTAGTCTTTAGAATGGCACTACGGTGGAACTCCTCTATAGTGAACTACAACTACCCGGGCAAGAAGGTTTTATGCCTGGGATATTCCCTTAATATCTACAATATTCCCTCCTAGTCTGCACTCACAGTTTGATGATGAAGGAATATTCCTGTAACAATTATATTGGATACTATTCAAATTCTTATACGAGGGAATATTCCAGGAATATTGGAGAGTTACAGTATTCGGTCAGATATTATCCTAGGATATTCAGGGAATATCATATTTCTATAGTATTCCATGCGAAACAAATTGGAATATTCTTGGAATATATATTTTTGATAGCATTCCATTATGAATATCCCATAAATATCCCAAGAATTTTCAAGCTAGTTACATATAATAGTATTCCCAAAAATATAACGAAGGAATATCCCTGGAACATTTGGGATCTACAGTATTCTTAGTGAAACAATGACAGAATGTAACGGGAATCGAATGAAAAATTTTACTTCCTAAGAAATACTTTTGAATATCCCTGGAACTATTTCAATATTTTTGATAGGGAATATATCCCATTGGGTTATATGAAGGAATGTTCCTGGAAGAAGGGAAATTTAAAGTATGTATTTCAAACAACAAAGGAATGTCAATTGAACCGAACGATGATTTTTTTCTATTTCCTTAGAGTTTGGTTGTCTAATTTGAAAACGAAGAAACGTTAGTTTGTGAGATGAACTGTTGTAATTTGGATTTCATATGTTCTCTTCTAATTTTTACCATCTATATAATTTTTAACACTACTTGTAGTCTTTGAGAATAGCGCAAGAGTTAAGCTCTTCGTCTATGAGGTGTTAGATTTTCGTGTTAGGTATGTGCTTCCATTTTCATCTTCCATTAATAACGAAACTCCTTCACGGAGCTTTTCTGCATCCATGAGCTTTGTCACCGACTTATAATGTGACTTCTTCTATAAGTCAGTTTCCTTTCTGGTTGCTTCTTCCAGTCTCTTGTATTTCAAAACGTCAGCGTTATGGCCTTTTGTTCTAGAGCAGATACTTAACAACCAAGTAAATACGAAAAAATTTCGATCTAAATGAATAGAATATCGGATCAGTAAATTTAATGCTGGCTCCCTATCAGAAATTAGTAGTACCTACAAAAATTACTTATTTCGTTTGTATGAAATGCGAAACTACTAAAAGTTGCGAATCAGGTAGCCAAAATATTTGTTATCCAATTTAGTTTTCGCCTTGCAGCACTGCAGTTCAGACGTAATAGACGGGCTATAAGAGACAGTAGTTAAATTAGTGTCAATTCAAGATAAAAGAGGTTAGTATTGTGATTGTAAATGTTTAACGTATGTATACCATTGTTTATATTTCATCAACAGCAGTTATCACTCAACTAATTTAAATTTTGGTTTAAAGTTAAGTATTGATATCTGGTGATAACGGAATAAGAGTAGGGTCAAGCATGTAAATTGCGGCACACTAACTAACTGCGGCTTCTAGCAACATACACATCATATATTCAAAACACACGTTAAAAACTTAAATTAATAAATTATAGCATGCACTGCGCTCCATTTGATAGCTATGCAACATATTAATGGAATTTTGGTTTAGAATTGAAATGCAATTAAAAATTAAAATGCTGCAATTTACCTGCATGAACCTACTTACCGTACTATTTTAGTTTGTAGGCCTATTTCTATTCATATATACTCAGTTTATACTTTAATTGTAAATGGGTTCACTATGTTAATTTATTTTACGAAATGTTTATGAATATTTAGCTATAACCTAGGTTAAACAATATATATTCTCTAGCCTCTGTAAGTGAAATATAAAATTTCATAAAATTATTTCTTCACTGACCTGTTCTTTAACTGACTAGATTTTAATATTAAAATTTTAAAAGTGCCAATAATGATTTTCAGTGTTAATAATATTCATAGTAGCTTTTCTTCGTTTATGAGCCCTTTTTTGTTTTACTTTAATTTGATTTTTTTTACTTTTTTGACCCTTATGGTTTCTCAAAACCTTTTTCCTTATCTAATTCTGTATTCCCTTTACTATCTACTTTTTCATCTTTTAAAATTTGAATGAATCACTTATGTTTTTTATTTAGTTTATGGATTAACTTATTGAATACAGATTATTGATAGATGATAATTAATTATTTTATTTCTTTTTAGGTACCACTGTCACAGTTTCTGGCAATATGGTTTACTTTAAAAAGTTACAAATCTAGAGATATGTCCTCTTCATTTCATTGGGTGTACTATATAGTATGAAGTGCGTGCACTGAAACTATAGCTTCACTGACACCACTAGATTCACTTCATAGTCGAGAATATCAATGAATTTAAGAATAATGACAAAATTAAGTGCTTGATTGAATAAATTTGCTCCAGGTTAATGTAAAGAACCAAATGCAAAAGACTTTGTACTAGTTGTCACACAGGAAAGTAGCTCATAGCAAATTAAGCTACCACCAATCAATTGTAGTGGTCAATAATTTTGCAAAAAGATACGAAAGCACTGTTGAGTGTTGACTGCATTAACAGATGGAAGAGGAAAATGAGAAGGTGATGGGAAATGAAACCTGTGAGCTTTTCTTAACTAAAAATTGAAAACATTGAAATTGAAAAGTACAACCATAGCGGTATAGAATAAATAAGAAATATCTAGTGAAAAAAACTGAGAGTTTATAGAACATAAATAGAGCCTCAACAACATAAAAACAAGTTGCTCAGGAATTAATTTGTGCTTGATTACATTAGCTCTTTCAAAATCATGTTCTATTTGATATTTTAATAAAATGATTGACGTATGTTTATTTTCTTTCATTTAATCCCAATACAAAGGGACAATTGTGGAAATACCTAGATTTAAGCAATGTGTCCTGTAATTAAAGTGTTAATATTCGTAGATTTTTTATACAGTTATTTGTTCAAGTTAAACTTCTTGGTGTATAGCTAGCTATGTGACAATTAAGTTATGCACTCAAGTGAATAGTGATACATGGCCAGTGATCCCTCTTATTTTGGATGTCTTCTTCAATATTCCCTCTTCCTTTAGTTGTCTTATTCCATATGTATTCCTTCAATATATCCTACTCATTTAGATGTCTTATTTCATAGGTATTCCTTCAATATTCCCTCTTCCTTTAGATGTCCTCTTCCATATGTATTCCTTTAGCATTCCCTCCTCATTTAGATGTCTTATTCCATAGGTATTCCTTCAATATTCCCTCTTCCTTTAGATGTCTTCTTCCATAGGTATTCCTTCAATATTCCCTCTTACTTTAGATGTCTCATTCCATAGATATTCCCTCTTACTTTAGATGTCTTATTCCATAGGAATTCCTTCAATATTCCCTCTTACTTTAATGTCTTATTCCATTGGTATTCCTTCATTATTCCATTGAGATTTATCTCTGCGATTCCCTAGATTTTCCCTTGTGATTTATGGGATTATTCCATAAAAGTGTCAAAAAACTGCATTTCCTGAATATCGAAAAATGATCATCATGGAACATTCCTTGGGAATATTCCGTGAATGTTTTGGGAATATCCATTTTTTGCGCGGGTAGTTCACTATAGAGTTTTTTCTACTATAGAGGATATAAGAGATGAATAGAAAACTAGCCTTTTCATGTCAGACTAAACAAAATATATATATATATATATGTATATTTTAAAATAAATTCATTATACGACGTATTTCATTTATCACGACTCTATAAATCAGGATGGTTCACTACACAAGACTTCATTATAGAGGAGTTGTACTGGTAGAACTCCTCTATAATGAACTACTACTTATTTTCTATATAAATACTCATAGAAAGCTTATGAATATTTGTTACAGACTAAACTAAATATGTTCACTATAGAGGTAAGTTCACTATCCAGGACTCAACCAATCAAGATGGTTCACTATACAGGATATACAGGATCTACTGTATATCTTTTCTCAATTACATCAAAACATACCAATAAAGTAAGTCTTTGCCCATACAGTCAATCTTATTCTAGCGATTAAAATGCCGCGTTTTGTCCTAGCAGTTTAAACTGGGCGGTAAAAACACTGCGTTTTATTTGGTAGTATACAATGGGCCTTAAAGATTTCTTGTATCGCAAGAAGATAGGAGCAGGTACCGAAAGTAGCTCTGAGCAGTTAAATTAGTATCTCTTCCGCTTCAATTATCGGACACTTTGGCTCTCACACTGCGCTGTGACTGCCGTAACGACTGCTCTGATCGGCTTGGCCGCTGCCTCAAACCTACATTGATTTTCAATAGTGTTATGTTTCTATAACAATTATTGAAGTCGTGACTTCTTTTGTATTGATTGTTTTAAGTTAACATAAGTTGTTATGCTAATGTATTAGTCATGTATTAGTCAATAGTCATGCTAGAAATGTATATTAGTCATGTATTAGTCATTAGAAATACATAAATCATGTTAGAAAATGCAATAAATATTGGTAGATATTCAGTTATTATACTGATTCTAAAACGACAAAAATTTTATCTTATTAATTATAAAATCACTTTTCTATCATTCCATTTGTTTACGTGACTGTGTGATAATATAAGTATAACCAAGCTATATATACCTTTATATACCTTCCACTATATATTTTTCTAAGAATCACATCGAAAACAGAGAAAGTGTATATTCCCTTTCGACCAGATTTCCCCCTCACTACAACAAGGAATTCAATTAAAAGTTTCTGTAGTCTTAGATAATCATTCTGTAGATCAATAGTGAGCGAAATAATTAAATAAATTGATTGATTACAAACAGGATGAAGATGGGAAGTAAAAATTTTAAGGTGAGATTGGGAAACGTATGACAATAATTATTTCGAATATTTAACACTTGTAATAATATTTAGCCAATAAAACTATATATTTTATTTTTATGTTTATACCTGTAACGATATATTTATGTATATTGTTTATTCGAGATATTGCATTTTCGAGATATTGTTTATTCGAGATATTGCATTTTCGAGATATTGTTTATTCGAGATATTGCATTTTCGAGATATTGTTTATTCGAGATATTGCATTTTCGAGATATTGTTTATTCGAGATATTGTACATTCGAGATATTGTATATTCGAGATATTGTATATTCGAGATATTGTATATTCGAGATATTGCATTTTCGAGATATTGTTTATTCGAGATATTGCATTTTCGAGATATTGTTTATTCGAGATATTGCATTTTCGAGATATTGTATATTCGAGATATTGTACATTCGATATATAGTATATTCGAGATATTGTTTATTCGAGATATTGCATTTTCGAGATATTGTTTATTCGAGATATTGTACATTCGAGATATTGTATATTCGAGATATTGTATATTCGAGATATTGTATATTCGAGATATTGCATTTTCGAGATATTGTTTATTCGAGATATTGCATTTTCGAGATATTGTTTATTCGAGATATTGCATTTTCGAGATATTGTATATTCGAGATATTGTACATTCGATATATAGTATATTCGAGATATTGTATATTCGAGATATTGTATATTCGAGATATTGTGTATTCGAGATATTGTATATTCGAGATATTGTATATTCGAGATATTGTATATTCGAGATATTGTGTATTCGAGATATTGTGTATTTGAGATATTGTATGTTCGAGATATTGTGTATTCGAGATATTGTATATTCGAGATATTGTGTATTCGAGATATTGTATGTTCGAGATATTGTGTATTCGAGATATTGTATATTCGAGATATTGTATATTCGAGATATTGTATATTCGAGATATTGTATATTCGAGATATTGTGTATTCGAGATATTGTATATTCGAGATATTGTATATTCGAGATATTGTGTATTCGAGATATTGTATGTTCGAGAAATTGTGTATTCGAGATATTGTATATTCGAGATATTGTATATTCGAGATATTGTATATTCGAGATATTGTATATTCGAGATATTGTGTATTCGAGATATTGTATATTCGAGATATTGTATATTTGAGATATTGTGTATTCGAGATATTGTGTATTCGAGATATTGTGTATTTGAGATATTGTGTATTTGAGATATTGTGTATTCGAGATATTGTATATTCGAGATATTGTGTATTCGAGATATTGTATATTCGAGATATTGTATATTCGAGATATTGTATATTCGAGATATTGAATATTCGAGATATTGTACATTCGAAAAGTAATGTGTTTAACAGAATGCTATAAAAGAATAAAATTTACTTAAATATTTATATGTCCTAGAAATTATAAAGCATATAATTAAATTTTTTTAATTTAAACAAATCATTTCCTAATTTTCTCCAATACAAAAGACAAATACATATGATAAATTGTTTAACATTTATCTACTTATATACCATGCAACAAAAACGTTTGTATCAATAATTACCTACCACCTATATTAACAAAATGACTGATAAAATATTGATGTTCTGATGATGAATGGTGATAGCTAGAGTGTCATCAAGTATCATTATTTGTGTATCATTATGTATCATAAAAGTGTCTTGGACTATTTATCATTCGGTTTAATTCATTATAGTTAATTAATTATAGGAAAGTACTTTAATAAGTTAATATGCTTTGATGGATTTTCGTGAAAAAGGATTTGATTATTAATTTATTTTTGTAGGGTAAGTTTCGAGTTATTGGACAGTTCCGCATTTTCGATCGTAAAAAAAGTATAAAATAATATTTAAATAATTTTGCTTTAAATAGTATCCATGATTCTTGTAGGTATCATGGATACAAATTAATATACTAATTAAATAATAATTATAATATGGTTCTTCACACACGATCGAAAATATGAAACCGTACGATAACTTGGAACTTACCCTACGTTTATTTTATTATAAATTTGGTTACTACATTCAACAATTTTTATGCAATTATATCTTCAAATTAAGTAACAGTGGAAAAATAATTAAAAAATAAACTCATTATTTAAATTGAAAAGAATAAAAGGAGAATATTTTCTCGAGGCCAATTCCTTTATTTAATTTCACTCAATTACCTTCCGCGGAAATTTAATTTGCTGAGAATAAACAAGCTTTTTTGCCGGTAAAATGACCGTAAAAACACAGATAATAGCCTGGAAAATTGGCGGAAAAAACAAACTGCTGAGATTTTATAAAATCATAATTGAAACAAGTTAATTCATCGTGTTAGGAATTTAAATGGTAAATGAAATAATATAAAATGATGTATAATAAATTTTTAGTGGGTATGAAAATTGATTATTTTTACATGTATTATAGAAATTAAAACGAAATTGTTTATATACTTGCAAATTCCTGTGCTAAACAATTGACAATTTACATAATTTACATACATTCCTCATTGTTTAGTAATTCATTTATCATCTGAATGATTTAAAAGTGACATTTGCAGCACTCTAATGTCACTATCATATATTTATTCTACATCAATGTCAAGGGATGTACTATCAGAGAAAAGATAGACGTGTTTATTTATTAATGGTATGGTTTATTGAAATAAAACTATATAGACTAATTTATATAAAAATTATCATTATTTAGGATATATAATGATGGTGTGGCAATTGATGATAGAAGAGATCCCCTTTAAATCTTCTATTCGAGATATTGTGTATTCACCATCATTTAATATATTACTAATTGTACAAAATATCTGATTAATTAAAAAATATTTATATTTTCCCCACAATTATACCAGGATATACAAAATACATATTTTTCAGGGTAACTTTTATAATGTCTTATATAGAAATTACCCTAAAAAGCACTAAATAATCGTATTATTTCCATACGAGTCATATCACTTTAAAAGTAGCTATTGTATCGATGCCTATTTATTATCTTCTCGATACGATTTATCAGCCTTTCTATAGTATCTATACACTATAGCGTCGCTTAGTATATGTCTAAGGTAGCTATAGTCCCGAAACATGGCATGTAGAAACACCATTCGTTATGTCAGTTGCCGACACTCTCTATGTATTAATCATTTAAACGATCTACTATTGTGAACAGAGAATGTAGTGAGGGTGAGAGAATGAGGGTGATAATGTACCAGAGAGAGTGATAATGTACCAGTGAGAGTGATAATGTACCAGAGAGAGTGATAATGTACTAGTGAGAGTGATAATGTACCACTGAGAGTGATGATGTACTACTGAGAGTGATGGTGTACCAGTGAGAGTAATAATGTACCAGTGAGAGTGATGATGTACCAGTGAGAGTGATTATGTACCACTGAGAGTGATAATGTACCAGTGAGAGTGATAATGTACCACTGAGAGTGATGGTGTACCAGTGAGAGTAATAATGTACCAGTGAGAGTGATGATGTACCAGTGAGAGTGATTATGTACCACTGAGAGTGATAATGTACCAGTGAGAGTGATAATGTACCAGTGAGAGTGATAATGTACCAGTGAGAGTGATAATGTACTAGTGAGAGTGATAATGTACCAGTGAGAGTGATAATGTTCCAGTGAGAGTGATAATGTTCCACTGAGAGTGATGATGTACCAGTGAGAGTGATAATGTACCAGTGAGAGTGATAATGTACCAGTGAGAGTGATAATTTACCAGTGAGAGTGATAATGTACCAGTGAGGGTGATAATGTACCAGTGAGAGTGATAATGTACAAGTGAGGGTGATAATGTACCAGTGAGAGTGATGATGTACCAGTGAGAGTGATGATGTACCACTGAGAGTGATAATGTACCAGTGAGAGTGATAATGTACCAGTGAGAGTGATAATGTACCAGTGAGAGTGATAATGTACCAGTGAGAGTGATAATGTACCAGTGAGAGTGATAATGTTCCAGTGAGAGTGATAATGTTCCACTGAGAGTGATGATGTACCAGTGAGAGTGATGATGTACCAGTGAGAGTGATAATGTACCAGTGAGAGTGATAATGTACCAGTGAGAGTGATAATTTACCAGTGAGAGTGATAATGTACCAGTGAGGGTGATAATGTACCAGTGAGAGTGATAATCTACCAGTGAGAGTGATAATGTACCAGTGAGAGTGATAATATACCAGTGAGAGTGATAATGTACCAGTGAGAGTGATAATGTACCAGTGAGAGTGATAATATACCAGTGAGAGTGATGATGTACCAGTGAGAGTGATAATGTACCAGTGAGGGTGATAATGTACCAGTGAGGGCACATACAACCACATTCTAGCAATTAACGTCTGATAATTCTTATGGTATCACCTAGTAAGTACTTTTAATCACTTAGACTATGTGTACTTCATTAAAGTAATGGCTGTAATTGCGGTAGAAGTGGTACTGAGTAAGCATGTTTAGATCCCATCTAGATAAGCATGTGTCACTCTACCTACTTTATAGACTATGCAGCTAGATGCAGTGGCTTTCGGCCAGCGGTGTGGGTTTCGTCATCAAACGGTACCGACGCTATTTGCTAAGAATGATACATTTCGACCATTATCTTGGCTAGGTAGATTTATTGTTTTTTGTCATGGAATGGGTATAGCTTGTTGCTCTATAAGCATTTTATATACAAACAGTAATTACTTTTGTATTCATTTTGAATATTTGACATTAACGTTCGATTGGCTGACGTTGGTGTTTGGATGGTTGCACATTTTCTATCTTAGACAGTAATAAGTTTAATTCGTTAAGAATTATATTAATATATAAATGAAGGTGTTTTTTAGAGCTTTAGAAGACTGTCTATATTCAGGAACAGTGGTGAAAAACCTGGTTTCGAAAGCTCGAATCATAAAAATATCTTCAATGGTGATATTCAAATCTTGATAATATGAATATTACGTTGAGTATAAATCTCTTCTATCCATAAATCCTCAAATGATACCACAAACTATATTTTAATACTCAATGTTGAAGAAATTAAATCATTCATAGAGTCGTTAAAGTGATAATTAACGTTACATTAATGGCTTCTAGTCATGTTCTTATGACATGGTTATTCATTATTTTTTATATATCCTTTTTTGTTGTATTGAAATAAGTATATATCTATTTTTTTTAATTGTCCAATTGAATAAAAGTGCCGTTTGAAAGGATTGTTACATATTTAATTTCCATCTGAATGATTACTGATGAAAACGTAAATCACTAAATTTTTATTTAAAAAATATTTTGCCGAATTCTGCTTCCTTGTTCGATCAGAGATGAAACTATATTATTGTGGTAGAATTGTACCTTTTTATCCATATTGTAAACTTACACTATATATACGGCAAGTTAAAGTAAATCCAGTTCACACGTTTTCGCCATTCCCAAAAATGGCTAGGGTCTAATTTACTAATGTTACCCCTGCAAATTCGATGAAAGCTTAAGTAGGCTTACAAATTTACGCAATAGAGAAGCTCATTTAACTTATGTTTAATTTACCTAAGTAATATCATTTTAATGGTATAAACAATGCCATCTGCAGCTACAACTATTACCGTGATTAATAATGGGGGAATTTGTTAATGGTAATCAGTTAGAGTGATATTTTGGTTATAAATGTGGTGCGGTTAATTTAATGCATTTGGTAATGACTGAATGACATGGAAATTTAAATTTGTATACGATACATTTATATTGAAGATGTTTATTTAAGGTCTACTAAATAACTACTTAAAATAATATTAAGGTACAAAATAGAGTTTTATTGATAAAAATATGAATTATTTTAAAAGTACATAATAGTTAATTAATATATAGTTTTAGATATGCTCGAAAATGTGGAACTGTCCATTAAATCGTTATGTCCGCTATATATAAATCTCAATTTGAATCCGATTAAATTTTCGATTTAATTAATTAAATTTGTTCAAATTTCGATAACTTAAGTTTCTTTCGTGGCCTAGAGGCGATGTGTATCGAAAAATTCCAAGAAGAGATGCATTAGAAATGATATATTATCAACGATATATTATTATTAGTAAGAGGACCATCCACATTAATGATGTAAAATCTACACAAATATACATATAAAAGTAATATAATACTGTTTTTTAAATTGTTTTCTTTTAAATTAATACTTTTAAGCTTCCATTACAATCATTTTCAAACGGGAAAACTAATTTAATAACAAGTCTAACTTATCCTATGAACATTTTAAGGAAGACTATCTATCAAAATTAGTTTCTCTAGGCGTGGTCAGTACTCAACTGACTTATATAAATTGTTTGATGAATGACTTCATTATACTAACACGGAGTAGCTTTTCTGCCGTCCAGAGCCTGTATACGCTTATCTTTGCCATTAAAATGATTGAGGGGGAGATACATACGGTGGGCAGACATCTATTGAATGGTGATAGCAAAGGGATAGATTTTGCAAACAAACGGTCTATGTATCATTATTATCAGTATGGAGTGAGGTAAGTTCTGAGTTATCGTACGGTTCCACATTTTCGATCATTAAGAAAAAAATGTCATAATAGCTACTTAAATTTTATATTTAATTAAAAGAAATTTAATATAGTTATATTATTTACTTTTTTATTATATGAACGAAAATGAGGAACTGACCGATAATTCGGAACAATTACCCTCTCCAACCCACATATAATTTTTGGTACTGACCTATGAAGATTAAACTGATTTCTTCGTTAACCTTCTATGACCCCACCAAAAAATTTTCTCTAGGCCACCATCAATTACTTCATTATTTCAAAAACAATTTATATAGCTGAGGCTCGTGGTAGCCTGACACTCACAGTACTCTGATAGTGGATGGTACCATTGGGTCCGATAGATCATCCAGAAGCTTTTAAATATCACACTTGTTCATGACCAACATTAATGCCCACTTTCCGAACACCAAGAGTGTCTGAGTATTGCATCTTTCATTGTTTCAAAATGGCTTCGTATTCAGCTGCTAAAATTATACTCTAAAAATGATCAAATGTTATTCTGATTACCTCACAACATCTGAGCCTATCGTCCACTATAAACAACATCATTCATCTCTGTCATTCATCATTCATCAGTGCCATTGCTTATTCATCTTTATTGCTCTTTCTCCTCTTCTTTTCCGTCCCCACACTCATCACTCTACTTCCCCATGATTGATTGTGTCACTGTAGCGAATATTGCGCCACTGGAACCGTTCTGTCATATTCTAATTACTCCGAGTGATTCCAGCCTAAAGAACAATAATGAATTGGTGTACAGTGTTTATAGGGAGAGAGTGTATTTGGAAGGAGCTATTCTTAGGGAATATGAAGTGTAATATTGATTAATTATTACATATAATCAGTGAGAAAGTTATGGTGTGGCCATAGAAGATTGAGGGGGAAGTTATGGTGGGGCCATAGAAGATTAAGGGTGAAAGTTATGGTGGGGCCATAGAATATTGAGAGAGAAAGTTATGGTGGGGCCATAGAAGATTAAGAGAGGAAGTTATGGTGGGGCCATAGAAGATTAAGAGAGGAAGTTATGGTGGGGCCATAGAATATTGAGAGAGAAAGTTATGGTGAGGCCATAGAAGATTAAGAGAAGAAGTTATGATGGGACCATAGAAGATTAAGAGAGGAAGTTATAGTGGGACCATAGAAGATTAAGGGGGAAAGTTATAGTGGGACCATAGAAGATTAAGAGGGGAAAGTTATGGTGGGGCCATAAAAGATTAAGGGGGAAAGTTATGATTGGGCCATAGAAGATTAAGAGGAGGAAGTTATGGTGGGGACAGAGAAGATTGAGAGAGGAAGTTATGGTGGGGCCATAGAAGATTACAGAGAGAAACTTATGGTGGGGCCATATAAGATTGAGAGGAAAACGTTATGGTGGGACCCTAGAAGGTTAAGAGGGGAAGGTTATGGTGGGGCCATAGAAGATTAAGAGGGGAAGGTTATGGTGGAGCCAAAGAAGATTGAGAGATGAAGTTATGGTGGTGCCATAGAAGATTAAAGGGAAGAGATAGAAAAGAGCTACCTCTGACAGTTCTCAATATATCTTTTTCGCTATTCACATGCGGTTATAGAACAAGGAGGCACCAAATCGTTTATCCTAAAATAGGCCTATGATATCCAAAATAAGCCTACGATATTCCCCCATGGAAATTCCCATGAGAGAAAAGAATGCCTTCGAAATAGTGACATGATCTAATCATAGGTACATTTTTTATAATTACTTCCATAGATACTCTTATAGAATCTATAGTTATCTATGTTACTGCTATTAATTTTTTTCTTAATAATATAAATTGAAAGTACTCAATATATATAAGTTTAAAAAAATGTTTATGTTAAGAAATTTTATTTTTTCCAATTTTAGAAAAAAGTGAAAACCCATAATCTGAATAAATCCACACATACGTAATCATGACGTCACAGTGGTATATGATATGGCCTGGTACCTCTACTCCATCACTATAATCACCACAAAGACTTGTATTACTTACCCTCATTCGAGGGAGCATCAATAAATCGAAGACACGCTAAAACTTGCTGACTCACGGTAATATATTGACGTAGCGATGGATCAGACAGCTGGTGTGAGAGAGAAAACTGTCAGATGCGTCACTGACAGGAACACTGACCTGTCAGGAGCAGTGTGGCATGACTGACAGATCTTGATAAGGTTATTGGGAGGTGATGGAAATTATTTCATTGGATTGAAATTCTTAGAAGGAGGTATACATGGTGGGCCATAGAAGAATATTGGATCCCCTCTTAATCTTCTATGACCCCACTATAACTAGCAATGCTTCTCACAAAAGTTTCTACCATTGGACTCCTCTATAGTGAATGTAGTGTACTGAGTAAGAGAATCATCCCGTATAGTGGACAAATCTTTTAATCTACCATAAAATCTAAAACTGATGGTGATTCAGGGAAAACTAAAAAAAAGTTGTCCACTATACGGGTTAGTTCTCTTACTCAGGACTCAACATTCACTATAGAGGAGTCCTACTGTACTAAAATTCTGACTCGAAGTTACAAATAGAAACTTCCTGTCGTTTTTATCACCAGTTTTCAATCTATGGCACTCCAGTTTATTGGAAATATGGTAGTGTATGACAATGGCCATGAGTGACACAATATGGCAATATATGACAATGGCCATGAGTGACACAATATGGCAATATATGACAATGGCAATGAGTGGCACAATATGGCAATACATGAGTGTATGGCACTGAACAATGGCTCTGAGTGTGCTAATTTGTCATCTATAGAACCACTGGCATTGTCTGCCGAAAAGAAAATGTTACTCTCCTGTGAGGGGCTAATTTGGCCAACGATTGGGGAGAAAAATATCCAGAGTGTGCTTGAAGATGTACTGAATGTACTGGGTATTGGGAAATGTACTGGATGTACTGGGTATTTGGAAATGTACTGGGTGTACTGGATAGTGCAGAATGTAATGAATGTACTTGGTATTGGAAAATGTACTGGGTATTGGAAAATGTACTGGGTGCAAAGGATAGTCCAGAATGTTGTGAATGTACTTGGTATTGGAAAATGTACTGGTTGTACTTGATAGTGCAGAATGTAATGAATACACTAGGTATTGGGAAATGTACTGACTAATTGAATTTATGCCTATGTTGGTTATTGTAACGACTTTTTAGTAAAACTCACTCAAACTATGTTGAAATTTTTTAGTTATGTAAATTATGGCTTGATTGATATAGGTAGGTATAAGACGTTTTTAGTTGAATCTATATAATACTACTTATAATGTACTTTATTGGTTTTTTGATTAGTGTTATGTTGGATGACTAGTTGTATTGACCTCAAATTTTTTTATTGAAAATATCTCAAAGAATTTAATAAGATATTTTTAAATGGACTTTTTATATCAATAATATAAATTTCGATCACATAATACTGTATTTCATGACTTTTCACTGCATATCAACTTGTGTCATTATATATATATATATATTTCATTCAATCCTTTTGATCCGTTTTAGTTTTCGGTTTAATTTGTGCATTGAGGTGAACTGTTCGTCGTTCCAAACCATTCCCAATCCTTCTTCTGGAATTCAGTTAGAATGTCCTCAATACCCTCAGGATTCCAGACCATTTAATATACATTTAAAGATGGAAAGGAGAGGAGAGTCCTATTCAAACCTGTAGAACTGCTACAAGAAAATCCTCTGACCATCCTCTACATCTCACAATCCTTAGGTTAGGTCACTTTATTGTATACACCAATCCTCCATCTCTATGTAAACACTCTGACGTAATGGACTACTTTAAAGCTCTGTGATTGGTCAGAAACTTCTACGTCATCAAAACCTCTCTTCCCATTGGTTGTCCTTTTCATTGAAGGGGTGAAAGATCGCATTGTCCAATTTGAAAATGATTGAAGGACATTTTAGATGAATTGCTCTGGACTAAGAGTAGGTACTATCTTCACTGAAAGTTTACATTCTTTTCGAATCAGAATTTAAGACAGGAATATCTAGATCAGGATTATCATTATTCTGTAAACCAGTAGAATTTACTATATCACAAGCTCAACTATTCCTATCATAACGTTTATTTACTAGCATTATTTTCGCGTGATAGGGTCCATTTGGTAGTGCATTTATTATTTATAGGCGACTATACAGAGAGTGATGGTCGGTGAAAGCGTAACTGAAAATGCAATGCGTACGTACGGCTTCAATCTAAAAAGACTTGGGGCTTTTATTCATTTGTAATATTCTTTGGGAGTGAAAGGGAAGACTTTTATGATTTCCACTCGAGAATGGATACAATCCAATAAAAAAGATTGCTCTTATTCTTCAAATTCTAATATTCTTTTCAATAAAATAAATCTCCTTTTGTGCTGAAAATACGCGAGGAATTTTTATTCAGAGCAAAAATATCCAACTTGTGAATTATGTAAGTTATTTTTCCATTAAGAATATTAATAAAGTCTTTGCTTCACGATTCCATAATGTTATTTTTAACTGTATTCCTCATAATATATAGTTAAATAATGTTTTATTATTAATTAACTTGCATATATTAGCTATACAAAGGATATTTTTAACCATTCAAATATATTTTTTTGTCCTCAATGATACTGATGATTGTTAACCAGTGTTTGATAATGATAATAATGATAATAATCATAACAATGATAATAAACTTACCTAATAATGTATAATAAACTTCAATAAACTTACCCAATACAGTAGAACTCTTCTATAGTGGACTCCTCTATAGTGAATGAAGAGTCCTAAGTAAGAGAACTACAACGTATAGTGAACAAAATTTCTTTAGTCTGCCATGAATGGCATCAATTTTCTAAGACTACTTGCCATTTTAAGGCAGACTAAAGAAAATTTCTTCACTGTACAGGGTAGTTCTCTTACTCAGGACTTTACATTCACTATAGAGGAGTTCACTATATTGAAGTTCACTATAGAGGAGTTCACTATAGAGGAGTTCACTATATTGAAGTTCACTATAGAGGAGTTCACTATAGAGGAGTTCACTATAGAGGAGTTCACTATAGAGGAGTTCACTATAAAGGAGTTCACTATAGAGGAGTTCACTATAGAGGAGTTCACTATAGAAGAGGTGTTCACTATAGAGGAGTTCACTATAGAGGAGTTCACTATAGAATAATTTACTATAAAAGAGTTCACTATAGAGGAGTTCACTATAGAGGAGTTCACTATAGAGGAGTTCACTATAGAGGAGTTCACTATAGAGGAATTTACTATAAAGGAGTTCACTATAGAGGAGTTCACTATAGAGGAGTTCACTATAGAGGAGTTCACTATAGAATAATTTACTATAAAAGAGTTCACTATAGAGGAGTTCACTATAGAGGAGTTCACTATAGAGGAGTTCACTATAGAGGAGTTCACTATAGAGGAATTTACTATAAAGGAGTTCACTATAGAGGAGTTCACTATAGAGGAGTTCACTATAGAGGAATTTACTATAAAGGAATTCACTATAGAGCAGTTTTTCTGTACTCAGAAGTACCGACGTTAGACGAAGGGTTAAATCGTGAACAAAGTAAACAATTTCATCCAGCTTATCACATCTGGCCAATGTTGTCAGTGTCGATACTCCAATTTATCACCACAATGAATAAATAAACGGCTATTTCGATCGATACGTCATTCTGATGTTTTCGTGTCAAAACCTATATGGATTATCGTTTATAGTGAATTATGTTTGGAACATTTATTATAGGAATTGAAAAACTTAGTTACACATTCCTGATGATGGAAATGACATGTTCATATTTATTAATATATTAGTTATTAATTAAACAGTCTTTCTATATTTGATGTAATATTTTTTAACTTTTACAAAATGTTAAAATATATTTAAATAATTAATAAAATTTGTCTGATTTATTCATCATAATTTTCATCTCTTTACAATAGGTTATAAATTATATATTAGTTATTTAATTATACCATAAGAACGTTAATTTAATTCATATAAATAAACTAATCATAAACTGTTTATATTACAATAATTCTCTTTTCTTGTAAATAATATTACAGTAAAATTTGAGTCTGAAATTTTATTTTGTTTATACAAAAATTGATGTAAAAGCAAAAATACAGCAAATTTGATGTAAAAACATACATAAGTACGACAAACACTAATGCATACATAGAAAATTACAACACATTTGATGTTATGTGTAAGTACGACATAAAATAATGAATAAAAAAAAAAACAGAAAAACTTGATGTAAAACCAAAAAACGACCTACTTATATTGATGTAAAAATAAAAATTCTACCTAATTTGATGTAAAAATAAAAATTATACCTAATTTGATGTGAAAATAAAAATTCTACCTAATTTGATGTAAAAAATAAAAATTATACCTAATTTGATGTAAAAATAAAAATTATACCTAATTTGATGTATAAATAAAAATTATACCTAATTTGATGTAAAAATAAAAATTCTCCCTAATTTGATGTATAAATGAAAATTATACCTAACTTGTAGTAAAAATAAAAATACGACATAATTTGATGTAAATTTTTATATGACAAATGATGACCCAAATGGAGCCGCACTAAATTTCCTTCTTCCTCGTCATTTCTTCTCTACATTATAATGAGGAGAGGAGTTCTCCGTAGACTAACTCAATTATATCAGAAGAAAGGGAGGCAGATCTACTAATGGAACCACTTGTTCTTTTTACTTTTACTAAATTGTTAGTAGTTAATGAAGAAATTATTATTATTCACTAAAATTGGGATACATTGTTTATTTAACCTTTTAGGTAATTAAGTTATATAGTCAAAATAGCTGAAAATAGCATTGATTCATGGAAAGTTATGGTGGGCCATAGAAGATTAAGAGGGGTCCTGTTCTTATCTTTTATGGCCCCACAATAAATTTTTATCTGGTTATTTATTTCATATGATAAAATATTTCGAGTTTTTTTTAATACAAATATTTCTTCTTTAATGTAGTTAAGTATTGTTTTTCTGAAGATTTTTTTTCTAGATGATATATTTATCTGAATGATGTTCTATAATTGATATTTTTTCAATTAATTAAACTTATGATTATACAACTTGACATCATATTCTTTTTCTCACAGTATTTTCTGAGTCTAAATTTTCTTCCATCTAAATTATTCTGTACACTCTCGCTATACCAACCTTAATCTTTATAGCCTTAAATTGAGTCCTTTAACCTTTAAAAGTCCTAAGGCATTCACCCCTAAAGGTCAATGTTACATTGTAGTAGCCTGAACTTTAGTCCTTAATGAACCATTTAACTGGAAAATGACTTATACGGGAGAGAACAGAAATTCTTGTCTGGGTTACTTCTCCCATAGGATAAATTTACAATCGGCAGATCGTCTGTTATTGTCCATTACGGTAAATATTGATGGTATTTTATCGTAAAATAACATAATAAAGATTAAATTAAGACACTATCGCCTGGATTTGATTAGGTATTGATAATTCAGGATGAATTAAAATTAGGTTTTCGTTGATTATAATCTATACTTATAATCTATACTTATAATTATAATCTATAATTATTAAAATCTATAATTATAATCTATAATTATAATCAATAATTATAATCAATAATTTTAATCTATAATTATTATAATCTATACTTATAATCTATACTTATAATTATAATCTATAATTATTAAATTCTATAATTATAATCTATTATTATAATCAATAATTATAATCAATAATTTTAATCTATAATTATTATAATCTATACTTATAATTATAATCTATAATTATTAAATTCTATAATTATAATCTATTATTATAATCAATAATTATAATCAATAATTTTAATCTATAATTATTATAATCTATACTTATAATCTATACTTATAATTATAATCTGTAATTATTAAAATCTATAATTATAATCTATAATTATAATCAATAATTTTAATCTATAATTATAATCTATAATTATAATCTATAATTATTCAAATCTGTAATTATAATCTATAATTATAATCTATAATTATTCAAATTTGTAATTATAATCTATAATTATAATCAATAATTTTAATCTATAATTATAATCTATAATTACTATCTATAATTATAATCTATGATTTTAATCTATAATTTTATAATCTATAATTATGATCTATGCAATTAATGCCAATTATAGATTAAAGATTCTATAGAATGTTCCTTTTCATTTAAAATTCAACATACTGTAAAATAATCATCACCGAATTTACTGTTTATTATAGAATTATTACCAATATAATTTTTTTATTTATAATAATTTCAAAAACACAATCAAAATTGACTAAACATTTTACTTAAAAACATCCGTTAATTTTAATATTCACTTATGTATTCACGTCACATCTCCCCATATAAATTATATATGTTCAATTTGTTCAATGTATTAATATGGAAATAGAAGTTTTAACTCACAATAACGATGCAATTTATTTCGAAAAGTTTGGTCGTCGAACACAATGTGAAACTTAGAGCAACAATTTCACACGATTCGAATCAGTTTTCCTAAATTCTATAGCACTTACCCAATATAAGTTGTGTGTCTCCAAGTACAAGTAAACTTGTGTCTCCAAGTACAAGTAAACTTGTGTCTCAAGTGTAAGTATACAAGTGCTGCCTAAAGATTTCGAACAAACTTCTGACACTTTTCGGATAGTGGGGATTTATTTTTATCGTAAATGGAAATCCGAAACCGAAGAGTTTGGTTGCTGACGCGATTATAGTTACTGTTATAGTGTTGCTAACGCTCTTAGATCAGGCCTCTTAGTTCAGACCTCTCACTTCAGGCCTCTTACTTTAGACCTCTTACTTCAGGCTTCTAGGGAGTTTCTATTTGTATCTTCTAAAGTCTAGGCAGTTTCTACAGCTGTTTATGTAAATTTTCCAAACCACATAATCTTTCCTTGTAAAAGTTTTTCCTAAACGTTTCCAGATTTAATTTATATTTCCTTTACTTCATTTTAAGTTCGTATAAATGTGTCACGATTGTGTATTGGATTTTTTCTATATCTATTCATGTATAAATTACAATTTCATTTAAATTATCTTAACTTTTTAGTAAAAAAAAAATCTTTCATTATTTCATGTGTTTATCTCCTTTTTTAGGAAAATTCGTGAATTCAAATGCGAATATAGAACAGATTTTCAGTTTCCATTATTATAGTTCTGTATAAGTAGGTTATTTAAACTTTTCCAGTTCCTAATTTTCTCATATAAAGTGACGATAATAATTCAGCCAATTATGGAAATCCGTCTCTCAATTCCCGAACTTAAATTACTCGATGATTACCCTCATAATTCCCACTCCAATCAATTCCAACTCAAGAAGATCATAATTCCTGACAAAAAATATCAATTTGAATTCTTGGAAGGAGTTCCGAACGCGAGGCATTCGACCGGATTAATCGCGATGGAATTTCACAATGGATTCGAATAGAACGAATTATAAAATGTAGAACTTTTATACTTAGAATGACTGTACAAATTTATATCTATTTTATATTGTTTGATTATTGGTAATTCTAAAAAAATTAAATTGATTCAAATCAGGATATTGAAATCTAGAATTAAATTTTAACCTCATCGAAGTAAAAAAATATACTTATTAATTTTTCAAAATATTATTTTTTAATAAACAAAAAACATTGTATTTTTTGTATCTCAGTTATAATTGTCTTTCTAGGTACCAACAATAATTTTTTAATGAATATAATGCACACCATTATTAAATGCATTTTGTATGGTTGCAATTCAATAAACATCCAAATATGTGGAAAAATTATGGTAGATCATAGAAGATTTAGATGGGATAGGTTCGCTCTCAATCTTCTATAAACGTCCATTATTTTTTATTTATGTCATTAGCCCCATAAAGTTACATTCAGAATAAATAACTTGTAAATCAATTTAGAAATCCAACCTAAATATTCAATCTCTATTCCCATCCGCTAAAAATAATTATTACGCATACGAAATAAGTTTTAGAAAGGTGTTACATCGTCATTCGTGTTTCAATTTAAAAGGTTCTTCAAAATTCAATCACAATGTACTTTCCGAACTCTATTCCGAAACCCAAAGCTCCGGAATAGCGAATTTGGGGAACTTTTTGCGCCGTTATGATGGAATTATAACTTGTGTTCCCATCTCAAGTTACGGCGAAAGAAATTGATTCGGAATCAGGAATCGAAGAAGGGGGCCTGTCGATGCATAAAATGTACCATCTGTCAAGAAGAAACAGATTATCAAAAAATGAAGAACAATCATTATCACCTAGGAAATATCTATGAATACTAGCCGCACTGCAGAAACTGGTAAAGTGTAGAAATTCCCTATTTTATCTTTTTGTAGAAAATGTATATAAATATATGAGGAAATTCAGAATTGATTGCAAAAAATTTGTAAAAATGTCCCATATTATGCAGACTGGTAAACTCATATTGACGTATGTGGTCCAACAAATTAAAAAGAATAATATAAATGATGAATAGAATTAGCTAAAAGTAGATTAATCACATATAGATGACATAGCCGGAGATAATTTTGTGGTAGGGTCATAAAAAATATAAGTCCTACCTTTTTTCCTTTTTAGATACATATGAACGAGCTTGTGCAGCAAATAATTTATTTCTAATGTATCCTTTTTTGTGTTTATTTTTGAATTTTGTTTCAATAAAGATTATCATATTTACATTAACAGTTATGCAATGTTCAACCTTACAATTTATAATTGCGATAGGGATTAATACAGTATCGTTATCACTACTTAATACCCAGATTTGGATTTACTTTCCATAGTGCTAGTTAGTATTTGAAAGATGGAGTGAAAAATCCTAATACATTAGCCTTAAATGAGGCAACATTGATTCGATACCAAATTGATTCAATTGATTTTAAAAATCAAATGTCACTGATTATTTGGCATCAATAAATTTTAAAACGGCTTTAAACATTGACCAATCTGATGTCAAGCCAACATATAACTTTAGAAATTGTGAATTTGGCACGTTTTCAAATGAAAAGTTTAGTAAATATGATAGTAAAATATAATTCTCAAAATATTAAAATCACATTTCAAACTTCAATTACAAATGAGATTTTTCAGAAGTGAAATAAATCGTTTCTATAAAGCCACTGTTATATTATTTAAGTTATTGCAGTCTCCTCTGAGTGAGCGATATAAGGTGATTCTGACGCTCTCTGATCCCTCATCTCCTCAGGAGTTGAATAGGATTAGCGAGGGGAATTGACGGGGGAAGAGAGTGACAAAATGCTTCCCTAGGGAACCTGTCCTTGCCATCAATGGAAACTTAAAGAGTTAACTGTGATGCAAATATGGTATTTGGGTTTTACGAAGAGTAATCTTTTTAATATTTTGTAGATTTACAATGGTAGACTATTCTAGATATAGTTTTTAGATATAGTTTCATCTTGGTTCTTCATCAAAATTTGAAGCACCTAAAATTTTTCTTCTACACAAATGATATATGCTTTCTTTAGTTTTAGAATATTACAAGGAAAGAGATGAAGGAGGAGGTCAAGGGTACGCAATAGCAGTTGCCGGAATTACCTCCGGAAGGGCTGATGATGTGAGAATATAGACGTCTCAATCATCGCAGATTCACTCTGGCGTCTTAATCAAGATTTGCGAAACTGTCGTCTAATTAATTTGGCTTATGTTTAGGATTTGATTTTGAGAAAAACAATTGCAAAGGTAATTAAATTTTCTATTTGATTCTATATCCTACTTCAATTTTTCATTGCTGAAGGAAAATAAATAAAAATGAATTTTTTGACTAGGTTTTTGAAATTGAATTAGACTGTTAGGAATATGGGAAGAATTCTGCAATATCATTTACAAAAATATGGTATTAAATCATCAAATAAAATCAATCTTAAATTTATATCTGTAATTTCAATATAAAGCTCATACCATTCATCCACCTAGACCTAGGTTAGTAATTTTATAAAATTCAGAAAATTCGGAAGAACCCATGCAAGAGTTTCAAATAACTTTTACACCCAAGTTGAAGATTTTAGTTGACATTTCAAGATTCTGAATTTATATTTTACTTCAACATCAAGAAAACCATTCATAACCTTTTCTTAGATCTAGTCAGGATACAAGAACATAAACGGGTATATTAACTAGTAGACGACGCAAAAATATGACGTCACCACAACAACACATTCTTTTTTTGTGACCGAGCAGCTCATAATTCCTCGTATTTGCATGTTAATATCGAGAAGTTTAGAGTAATTTCATAAGGGCCATTTCCAGTCATCCGGTGGTCACGTCAAACTAGATTCGATCAGCTAATTACCATACCCGTAAGTTACTGTATCCTGGATCTACTAGAAGAAAGAATATATCTCAACTACTGCCACGAATGTTTAAGTATTTGCAGTAACTCTCACTGTGAATTTATCGGTAGAAATATCGACGCATTACCGTTTATTGGTTTGCCGATACAGGGACCCCTACGATAATTCTATTGGGTTAATTGTGCCAATATCGGGTGAGTGTTGGGGAGTTATTGTGGCTTAGAATTAGCTGTGATGCAGAAAAATGTGTTTCTAATGGAGTAGAGATGGACCTCTTAGGCGATTGCATATTGGGAATATTTCCGTAGAAATGGAAGAGTGTACTTTGATTGATGTGTTTTTCGTCATATTTTGTATGTCATCGATCTGAAAAATATTATACATCTATTAAAAAATATATATGTCGTAAAATATATACATGTCGTAAGAAATATATGTCGTAAAATATATATATATGTCGTAAGAAATATACATATATGTCGTAAGATATATATATGTCGTAAAAAATATATATGTCGTAAGAAATATATATGTCGTAAAATATACATACATGTCGTAAGAAATATATATGTCGTAAAATATATACATGTTGTAAGAAATATATATGTCGTAAAAAATATATATGTCGTAAAATATATACATGTCGTAAGAAATATATGTCGTAAAATATATATATATGTCGTAAGAAATATACATATATGTCGTAAGATATATATATGTCGTAAAAAATATATGTGTCGTAAGAAATATATATGTCGTAAAATATATATATATGTCGTAAGAAATATATGTGTCGTAAGAAATATATATGTCGTAAGAAATATACATATATGTCGTAAGAAATATATGTGTCGTAAGAAATATATATGTCGGTATAATAAATTAACAAATTATCAAAATTACGTTTTGCTTGTATTTTGTCAGTGTGTTGTGAATTTGAAAACTTTCACTTTTTATAGTTTTTGCTATTCGATGACCATAGGGTAGGTTCTTAATTATCGGTCATAAACTACATCTTCGGTCATATAAGAAGAAAAATATATAATTTTTTTATTGGATAGCACTGTCTAATAATAGTAATTTTTATATTGTTTTTTCTTATATGTCCGAAGATGTAGCACTGACCGATAATTGGAACTTAACCTAGTTCAATTTTATAAAATAAACAATTACATAAACTAATCTTACTAAATTTCAATAAATTAAACAGGCTATAATTGCAAATTATATAAAATAATTCATATTCCAAAAACATTAATAAATTGTACTAAAAATAACATTTAATTATGTATATAACTAAATCATAACGGGGCCAGTCTAACTCACCCAGAAATTTACTTATTTTAGATATTTCTTACATAAAATATTGAAGTTATATAACCATAAATGTAAAATTTATTCAATCTTTCAAATTAATGTTATTTCGAATTGAAGTCCTATTTCGGACCGCCAATAAATAAGTCTTATTCACATTCTACATCGGATATACGAGAATCCTTTTGTCGAATCCTGTGTACGATCTGGAGGCAGCCAATGGAAAATTTATGATAATTTGCCCGGCAGTCAATTTATTATTGGGGCAAACAATCGGACAGAAAAAGACGTTAGTAACAATCCTCCTTACTTACATTGACAAATGGTGAGACTGTAGCCGTTTTAGGGGGCCTAGCCATGCATGAAACGCTGTGGTAATAGATGGCGGATCAGAGGCATGGAAAATATGCTTCATTTGGAGAGAATCTGTGTCTGGTTCAAGAGAATTCTATCAATGACTGTGATAATATTTATGATGTTATCTATTGATTAACTTTTAGAAATATTAATCGATGCCAAACCAACAAAATAGTTATTATAATAGGTACGAGTTATTAATAAATCTAAAAAAGATTTATAGTGTACACGATGTACATACTTATAATCAAACTAATGGATATATTAGACACTAAAAAGATAATAGGTACTAAACAGTTCTGTCCATTATCTTTTTACCATCTTCTATTTTTTCACATCTTTCCTTTATCTCTTCACTCATCTTTTCTACTCTTCCTTTCTCTCTCTTTCTTCTTCCAATTCCACCTCTTCCTTTTCCTTTCTTTCTTTCTTTCTTTCTCAATTATTCCACCTCTCTCCCCTTCATCTACCACTGTCTTTCTTTCTTAAATTTAACCTCTTCTCCCCCCCCCCCCCTCAATCTAGCTGATGTCAGCAATTGCAAAGTCCATTACAACTGAATTGTCTGAGTGAGATTTAAAAGATCCTCATCGAGTGGATAGATGCTATACAGCCTATCTGTGAACAGGGAGATGGATTGGTGGAAACATGGGGAAGTGTTGGTGGTAACAGGGGGAAGGGATGGTGGAAACAGGGGGAAGTGATGGTGGAAACAGGGGAAAGTGAGGCCTATTAAACTTCTATGAACGTACCGTAGAAGATTAAGAAGGGTAACCCTATTAATCTTCTATGATCGTATCGTAGAAGATTAAGAAGAGTACCCCTAATAATCTTCTATGAACCTACCACAATTACCTTCTCACGGAGCAAACTCATAAAACAAAAATGCTGACTAAGATTGAAATACATATTTACAGTCAGAGAGAAGTGTATCTGTGATGATTTTCTTAACATTTTACTAATTTCACATTTGCAAAAAGAAACTTTACTAATTGTTTTGTTTGTAAATATTCTAAAATTGGTCAGAGTGCACGACGATAAATTTATAACAATTGAAATTGATGGGAAATTAGAAAACATGATTTGTGAAATTAGCATCATACAGTGACTCTTTTTTCTGATAATACATATAGAAAACTAAATAAATTATATATAATCTGAGTATAAATGATTTATTATAGGCAAATGAAAAAATTACCATTTCCTTTTCAATATGGTAGTAACATATATTTTACATTCATAGATGTGATATTATGTTAAAATATTTTAAATTTAAAGATGTGATACAATGTAGCAGGAAGTGTGTAATTTATTCAAGATTTAGGTACGAATGCATGGGGCGTTTGCTCTAATCTCACCCGGGGGTTTGAATTCGGAGGGGGGGGGGAGAGGGAATTGGGTGAATGAGAAAGAAGGGAAAAAAGAAGATTAAAATTTGTTGTATTTTTGGTGAAAATTAATTGTTATTGAAATGCATGCTATTTAATAGTGAAATAAGTTTGTTTGGAAATAATATTTGAGGTATAACAAGAAGAAAAGGTTTTTATATAATGTTAAGATTGTGTCTGTATTTACAAAATATTCATGTGTATATAAGATTAACTTGTTTGACAAAGATTATTTCCATCACAGTTTGCTATGTTGAAATGTGCTATTTTATTGTAGCAGCTGTTAACGTATTTACCCCCTGAGTCTGTTTCAATGGGGAAAATGGGTTCATTTTCCCCACATTACTCCAGAGGTGCGGGGCTATCCCCATGGGGACTAATGGGCCCACTCTATCAGGTGCTGAACAATGGACCGTTTGTCAGCCCCAGAAAGATTGGAAATAATCTAAACGATGCACATTATTGAGTGAGAGAAGTGCACTCACTGAGTGAGAGAAATGCACTCACTAAATGAGAGAAGTGCACTCACTGAGTGAGAGAAGTGCACTCACTGAGTGAGAGAAGTGCACTCACTGGATGAGAGAAGTGCACTCACTGAGTGAGAGAAGTGCACCCACTGGATGAGAGAAGTGCATTCACTGAGCGAGAGAAGTGCACTCACTGAGTGACGGAAATGAAGAGTTTGTATCACTTAGATTTCTTGGTATTTCAATCTGATTGCTTGTGTTCGATATTTAAATCGACAAAAATATGTAAAGAACTCTAGACTTTGTAAGTCTATTGGACCAAGTTATTTCCAATGCAGAGTTTCGAGACGTACTTCAAACTACTGATCACTTCATTTAACTCTAATTAGATGGGGCACTTAGTTATTTTAAAACACAAATATTTTCAATATTCATTATTTTACAACTATAAAATAATAGTTATTATAATTAGAAACTTGAAAAGTATGAATTATGATTATTTAATCTCGATAAAACTATTCAAGTTCAATGCTGGTTTTAGATTTTAGGTAAAATATGCAGTTTTTTACTAAACGGCAAACAAACAAATATTGGTAAAAATACTGTACGAGTGAACATTGCATTGAACAGATGTAAAGTGATGATAAATTCATGTATTTAATTATTCTATTCAATTTAAATTTTATTTTGAACAGGAAATCAGTATTTTTTTTAACTAAGTTAGTAACTTTATTGGATCTTTTTTGGAATTAGGGCACATTGAATAAATAAGAATAAATAGATACAGGTATCATATATACAAGGTTAAGTTAAGGATTAGTACGAATACAATAAAAAAACATAAAAATTAATTATTTATTGGTTAAAAGTCTGCAATGTCTTTATACAAATGTTGTATAAAGACATTGCAGACTTATCTGCAACTTAAAGAATACTTCAATTTTCAAAAAATTTCTTTTCTTTTTATATTAATATCTTTTACGACATAAGATATCCACATTGTTATCACAATATATAATCACTTCTAATTCTTCATATTTTAACTGAATCTAAGTTTTATAAGATTGCAAATAAGATCTTTACTTGAGGTTAACTGTATATTGAAATGAAGCCTATAGAAAAATTAATCAGTTTTAAAAACTTACCGCAGTGCCCCATCAAAAAGAGAGATGTGTGACCAAGTGATCAGTAGTTTCAATCAGTACTCCAGAGTGTAATGAGTGGCGCATTGCTTGGCCTGTCTAACTAAGTTGATTACAATATTTTTGACGATTTTATCAATCGTACTTTGATTATCTTAAAATTTATCATATTTTCTACGCAATATTGTTTGTTTTGTGTTTATTTTGTAAAATATATTACTAATTACAATGAATTTACCGAGGAATTATACATTCATGATCTCTGATGTGTAGTACAATGCATTTAGAAGAATTAAATAATATGTGAAATAATTTTACAATAGACGGAATTTTAAGATGAAATAATATATTTAGAATAATGGTTCCTTGCATCATTGTTTCTCGGGGCAACATTGTCCAAATTAACTAACGATATAAGAATAATATTGTGGGAATGTCACAAGAAACAAAATAAGAAACAGCTGAGTAGTTATCATCCGAACTTAAATTATTTTAGTTCATTTTATTTAGCACTAAAGTGACACTATAAGTTATTATTGTAATTGATTGTATTTATACATCAAAATATATGATGAATAATTGTACTTTATATATTATGTTATTCTAAAGACAATTTACTATAAAGTATTCTTCAACCCTTGACTAATATTGTGATAAAATTGTTAAGTTTTAGTGTGGGTGAATGTTCTCTTTAATTTGTGTTATTTTAGAGGAAAGTATTACCCATATTTCCTCAGAATTATAAGAGGGAGGGGGATTGTATAATTTGACAGAAACTTTTACTTTTCGCTGTCTATAAGGTATTTTATTTTTTGCAGTCAAAGTACAGTGTGGTAGAGTGTGAAGAAAAACGTGTAATAAATTTACTTAGTGAAAGTGAAATTGGTAACTAACGGAAATTAGTATTCAAATAGTTCTAAATAATAATATTATAGTGCATAAAAACGATCTATATTTCTATTGCATGTATAGTATACTCTTCAAATGTGGTTCATTCGTTAATTGTTGTTTTTTCATAATGAATAAGTTATTACATATCCTGGAGTCAAGAAAGTTTTCATTATTTTTTCACATATTACGTAGCTACAGAGCAAAGTTTGAAGATCGGACTGAAATTGTTTAGAATAATTTTAAGCTAAAACCGTAACTCCAACTAATTAGTTAAACCATTTAAAAAAATTGAAATTCGTTCACTATTTTATACCGTGATGTATAGCATTCAATTTAACCATGTCAATTTTCCGGGTTTCAATAATCCGAATTTATTAATATTATCATTTACTGTATATTTTATTAGATTATATAGATGATTTAAGGCATTATCGAATGAAAACTGGAAGTGACTCTTTATATATGTTCAGGGCTCACTGAAGCAAATATAGAAAATTATTATTATTTCAGTCCTTATAATTTACCGCAGTGCCCCATCAAAAAGAGAGATGTGACCAAGTGATCAGTCGTTGAATGAATTATAAAATTGATATTTTTGACGATTTATTAATCGTAATTATTTTCTTCATAAAAGTAACTAATTTCCACAGTGTATTTAATGCTCAAAACTGTTGGTGTAATTCTGCATGTTTATTGTTCCTATATGTTACTAATTTATGATATTAAAATCAGGATTTATATTGAGAAGTCACACCTTCACGATATTTGATTTTTGGACTAAAATAATCCATTATAGTACTTACGCATTTAAAACAAATCGACGATATGTGAAAAAATATATAATTAATATGAATTTCACTAATAAATAATATTTCAAAGTATTATTAAGTATTAAGTGTTGTTTGTGTTTTTATCAGTTCATTTTTGTAAGAGTACAGTAGCTTTTCTTCATAAATATACAAAAATACTGGGAATATTATTTTCTTTGGATATTTCAAATTTTTAATAATCATAAATTATTTAAAAACATTCTTAGTCACTTCAAAATGAAAGGACTGAGTGGATTTTATAAACTCATATCATTGTGTGTGACCTTCAAACTGTAAATACTTACCGTGTTAGATGTTAAGAACAGGAGAAAAAATAACAAATCAAACCACAAACAGACACATTTCTCTCCCAATCCTCTGGCGAGAAGAATATAATTGTACAATAATACTCAACCCGCCACAGATGCGACGATGGATTTGGAGGCATACATCTCTCGGTGCCGTAGAAGCATGAAAGTACTGAGGATAGTCCCTAAAGGAGCCATCTTTTGCGTAGCGGACGCATTGCAAAAGTTACTTGAAAGAGTAATTCAGGAGGGAACCCCCATTGCGTGGGGTAGACTCTTGAGCTTTTGCTATTGGGCTCTCAGGAGTCCCGGACAACGCAGTTCGGAAGCAAAACGGAATACTTCGTTAACAACGGAAGTGAAAAGACAGGTCGCGTCTTTCATGGAAGAGCACCTGTTAATCATTCCGGAGGAGGGCGCTTTAGGTGTGGGAACAGTGAATAAGGATGTTCAACTGGGGAAGCGTGTGTCGGATAAGTTGTCTGAAGGAGACATTACCGGAGCAGTGCGTCTGTTGGCTTCGTCGTCGGAGATTTCGCCTGAAAATGACGAAACTTTGACGGCTCTCCAACGGAAACACCCTCCTGCTCCTGTGGACCTCTTGTTGCCTGCAGGGCCAGGGGATGACTGCCAGCCGCACGTTGCCAGTGAGGAAGACGTCAGAAAGGCCTTGTCTTCGTTCAGGAAAGGCTCAGCGGGGGGTGCCGATGGGTTACGTCCGTGTCACCTGCAGTCTCTTGTCTCCCGTAAAGCTTCTGAGGCAGGCGCCAGGTTACTAACCACCCTAACGATGTTCGTTAACCTCATTTTGAAGGGGGATGTTCCAGAATTTGCTAGACCGATATTCTATGGAGCCACTTTGACTGCTTTGGGGAAAAAGGACGGAGGCGTGCGTCCTATTGCTGTAGGGAACACTTTGAGACGTTTGGCTGTGAAAGTGGGGTCACGTCCCATGATAGCTAGTCTTGGAGAATCCTTGCGCCCTATACAGTTAGGGGTTTCAACTCGAGGTGGCTGCGAAGCGGCAGCTCATGCCACTCGCAGATATCTTGGGTTGGAAGGTAAAAAGGTTATTTTCAAGATTGACATGGCCAATGCTTTCAATAGCCTACGACGAGATGTGTTCCTGAATGCGGCTAAACAAAGGACTCAGGGGCTTTATAGACTGATTTGGCAGGCTTATTCTGGTCCAACAACACTTTTTTATGGGGGGACAAACCTCGTATCCGCTACGGGTTTACAGCAGGGCGACCCTTTCGGTCCAGCTCTCTTCTCTTTGGGAATTGATGAGATAACGCGAAGGGTGAACACTGAGTTGAATGTCTGGTATCTCGATGACGGGACAATCGGAGATTCACCTGAAAAGGTGTTCACTTGTTTGCAGCGTCTAATCAATGACCTTGCTGAAGTGGGACTGGATATCAACCGAGAGAAGTGTGAACTGATTTTGCTGAATCATTCTGAGGAAGAATCAATAATTACGAGGAATCTATTTGAGGGGTTGATGCCAGGATTGAGGGTCGTTCCAGTGGAAGATTTGAGCTTGCTGGGAGCACCACTCATGGAGAGGGGCATACCAGCAGCTGTTGCTGAGAAGAGGGAGGATTTGGAGAGGCTTTCGTCAAGGTTGAAACTGATTGAGAACCATCAAGCTTTTGCTTTGCTCAAGAACTGTTTTGCCTTGCCTAAGCTCCAATATATCCTACGTGCTTCACCAGCTTACAGGAATAGTGAGGATCTTTCACAGTTCGACAAGGTCATTGTATCAGCCCTTTCGATGGTTACCAACGTTAAGTTTGAGGGAGACTCACTTGTGCAGGCATCGTTGCCCGTACGGTTTGGGGGGTTAGGAATCCGGATGTCTAAGGACATTGCGCTACCCGCATTCATTTCTTCCCTTCATGCTACCGAGGATTTGGTTAGATCCATTCTGTGCAGAACACAGATTGGGGATGACCGAGAGCTTGGAGCAGCAGTGGAGAAATGGCAAAGTGAGGGTTTAGCCTTAGCTGAGGGAGCTAATGAGAGTCGGCAGAGGTCATGGGATGACCCTAAGTCGGTAGCCACTGTGGCCAGACTGCTCGAGGAGGCTGATCAATTGTCTAGGGCACGTCTGCTGGCATCTGCATGTAGAGAGAGCGGACTTTGGTTACATGCGCTTCCAGTTCCTACACTTGGAACGCTACTCGACGCAGAGTCTTTTCGGGTTGCGATTGCGCTACGTGTTGGTGCGGACATCTGTGAGCCACATGTGTGCCGATGCGGCCAGAGGGTGGATTCAAGGGGACTTCACGGTCTATCATGTCGCTACAGTGCTGGACGCCATCCGAGACATGCAGCCCTGAATGATGTTATTAGGAGAGCTTTGATTTCGGCTGGTATCCCTTCAGTGCTTGAGCCTCTGGGGGTTGATAGGGGTGATGGTAAGCGGCCTGATGGTATCTCAGTCTTCCCTTTTACAGATGGGAGGTGTCTTTGTTGGGATGCAACATGTGTAGACACTTACGCGGCGTCTCACTTGATCGACTCGGCATTGTCACCTGGTAGCGCAGCCAAGGAGGCGGAGGGGAGGAAGCGACGCAAATATGCGGCTCTTGGCATTCGATATCGGTTCGAACCCATAGCGGTGGAAACGGCAGGTAGCTATGGTGAAACGACAGGCGCACTCCTTACTGAAATCGGCCGTCGCATTACCGACGTCACTGATGATGTGAGAGAGACCTTTTGGTTAGAGCAGAGAGTTGGTTTGGCAGTTCAGAGGGGCAATGCTTTCAGTATCCTGACGTCAGTCAAGGAGAAGTATGATGACCGCAGTTTGGGTGTTGCCCTGTGACCTGCTATAGGCACCTCACAGTCGGTTGGAGGCCACTATCATTGGCGATGGTCGGAGCCATGGTCGTAGAGCAGAGAAGCTTATCTTTCATTTTTTAATGTTCATTGTCTTAATAAAGATAATTGTTTTTTTTAATTATTGAAAGAAGGTTTGCTTCTTCTGGCAGGGGGCCTTTAAAAAAAAAAAAAAAAAAAAAAAAAAAAAAAAAAAAAAAAAAAAAAAAAAAAAAAATACTCTATAATATTATCAGATTGAAATAGAATAAGATTTTATAAATGACAACAATTCAAGCTACATACAAAAGATATTCTCCCCAGCGTACTCCAACACCAAGCTCAGTCCTCTATGGTGTCCAAGCATAAAATGAACCTAGCTGATAATCTACGTTTTACTGTCTATGATTACCAGTTTTTGTTCCAACAACTTTGGCCAAATTTCAAAAGTAGAAGTAAGTTCTTTTAAAATGTAATAGAACATGCTACTTATGAAACAGAATTGTTCCAATAAACTTCAAGAGGCTCCTCTGTAATTATTATTAAATTAAATAGTTTATTGTGTAGTATGAATTGTATTGGTTTAACATTAGTTGTACTGAGTATTTTTCAGAGATGAAAAATCGCAAATATTTCCGTTCAACTTCTTATAGAAATATCTGCAATTTAATCTATCATCGAAATGTCTATTTCTATTCTCTGTGTTTTGTAGTTAGAAGAACTGATTTGACAAAGATTATTTCATCACAGTTTGCTATGTTGAAATGTCCTATTTTAATGTAGGAGCTGTTAACGTATTTACCCCCTTATTCTGTTTCATTGGGGAAAATGGGTTCATTTTCCCCACATTACTCCTGAAATGCGGGGCTATCCCCATGGGGACTAATCGGCCCACTCTATCAGGTGCTGAACAATGGACCGTTTGTCAGCCCCAGAAAGATTGGAAATAATTGAAATCTCAATCTAATAAGTTGCATTCATAAGTATTGTAAATTCAATTTGTGAATAATCGTTCAAATATATATTCAAAACATTACAAATATTTCTTCCTAAAAATACCGAAGTGCCCCATCTATTCTGAATTACATTAAGTGATCAGTAGTTAAATGTATGTCCCCGTCAATCTGCAGAGAAATGTATATTATATATCTCTTTGATTTCCTATGTTTCTCTTATTCATTTTTTGTCGATTTCAATATCGTAGACACACCAATACATTGAAAGAACCAAACGAAACTGAGAAATGACAACAAATATTATTATTAAAATTTATTTCAGTTATAGTCTCATGCACTCCTGAAAATATACATTCCAAATTCCACCCAAATCTATTCAAGAATTAGTATGACATAGTATATGTATACATTAAATGAGTGAACTGATTTTCGTAAGATGGAATATCTGACTTTTAAATTGAATTGTGAACATAATATGAAGGATATTGGAAATAATTTAAAAAATAATACAAGTAATGAGGAAGTATAGGAATGACATTTAATGTTCTTTAAATACCTGGAATTTAATAGTTATTATTTGTCATATTATATAACAATCCATTTAAATACCAAAGTTTCTACACATAGATTTATGTGCTAACTGATGAAAATTAATGCTAATTATTTTGACCTAAGAAATTACTGATGACGCATGTGCAAAGAAAAGCTGTACTCTGCTGTTATAACTTCACACTAATCAAAACAGTAACGCAACTAAACAAAAAAGACAACTAGATAACGTGCACTCGATAGAGCGCATACCTTCGCTGCCGCTTTGTCCCGTTCTCTCCCAAAATCTAATAAACTGGTAAGTGGATAATGGCCAATCGTCCCACCTAGTTTCATGCAATACGGTTTAATACTTTTGAGTTATTGAGTGAAATTTTCCTATAAATTCAGTATTTTGATAAGTTATTTCATCTGTTACTGAATTTGTTTACGATATTCGATCATGTTTTATAGATTATGACTGTATGATTGCTAAGTATAATTCCTGATTTGTATTTCACGAATAATTATAAAATGAATTAATGAACATAAATCCACTAATCTCCAATATATAATATGCTACATCTGTCTGTCTGCCTGTGTGTTCATGGACATCATAACTGACAAACACGGTTAGACACAGAGATTTGAAAATTTACAACTTTATAGAAAGTCGTGTCAAATTTAACGTGTTAAAAGGATTTTATGGAATTTAAACGAGTTTCCAATTTATGATCAGGTGTCAATAAAACAATTTTGACATTTATGAAATTTATTACCAACCAAATTATATTAGATGGTAAAAAAATAATGTGCTTATAATGCTCATCAATTTCTTTTCAATAAATTGGGCATTGACTTCATATACCTTCTTAGTTTTCAATCATCTATTAAGAAAAATTACGACTATCTAGGAACAATATTCCGTAAAATTTATAATATAAAATTATTATCATAATCCTCAATAAATCTGCAACCGAATTAATATTTCAAGATCAGATAACTTGAATAGTTTTTTTCGTTAACAATGTAGGTATTTAAAGAACATTGGATATACAAATTGTAGTTCTACATATACATTTCCTGTTCTTTAATGTTTAATAAATTAAAGTAGATTGAGATTATTTAAGCAATAACTAAAATGGAAGTTTTCTGTATGCTAAACTGTATCAACGGAAAATTAACTCATATCAGTTTTACGAATCTACCGCAGTGCCCCATTGAAATGAGAGATGTGACTAAGTGATCAGTAGTTTGAATAAGTACTCCAAAATGTCATCAGTGCAATAAGATTTGGCTAACGTAGTTATCCGATACTCAATATTTTTGACGATTTTTCAATCGTACACTGAGAGAGAAAAGTACAACCCATGTGGTAATATCTAATGGGTCATCAATTTAAGTTTTGAATCAATTTATTATGTGAGTTACTTGGACTTTATTCATGTGTGTAAAAACAACAATGACGTGGTGAGTCATCTGAGTGACGGAAATGAAGAGTTAGTATCACTTAGATTTCTTTTCAATCTAATTGTTTATATACGATATTTAAATCGACAAAAATATGTAAAAAGATATTATCATTTATTGAATAGAAAATGTTAATTTCCAATGCAGAGTACCGAGACGTACTTCAAACTACTGATCATTTCATTGCACT
The DNA here is from genome assembly GCA_947561585.1 of Caprella mutica. Lineage (NCBI taxonomy): Eukaryota > Metazoa > Arthropoda > Malacostraca > Amphipoda > Caprellidae > Caprella > Caprella mutica. The sequence continues at coordinate 55,562 of CANNZV010003318.1, forward strand.
CTGATTAGATGAGACACTTGCTTATTTTAAAGCACAAATATATTAAATATTTCACATTTCTAAAAATAATAGTTATTATAAAAAGAAACTTGAAAAGCATGAATTATGATTATTTTATCATTATAATAAATAATCAATTTCAATGCTGGTTTCTGTTTTTAACGATATACATGAGTTTTTTTTACTAAATGACAAACAAACTTTTATTGGTAACAATACTATACGAGTAAAAATTGGATTGCACAGATATAAAGTGATGATTAATTCATTTTTTTTTAATTCAAATTTTATTATGAAATAGGAATTAGATTTTTTTTTACTAAATTAGTAACTTCCTTTTACCTAATTAATAAATTTTAACTCAATTAGTAAAATAAGTAAATTTCATCTTTCAACACCCTCGTGAAACTAATATTTTAGATATTTATGTGAAACTACATAGTTATTTTCATATCGAAAGAATTGTTCATAACATATACATTGAGGTTCAATCATATTCAATCATATCTCATCCATTTCTTTACACTAGTGCCCCATCAAAAAGAGAAATGTAAATATGTGTTCAGTAGTTTTAATCGGTAGTCCATGTTGTATCGAGAAAATTTCCTATAGAATAGCAATGTCATTTCTCAAAAATAATTTGGCGATTTATTAATCGTGATCATTTTTCTTAAAATATACTCTATTTTCTACAGTGTTATGTGTTGCTCAATATTGTTTGTTGGTATATTTTTCTTTGACAAGATAGGTTACAAAGGAAGTACAATTTTACCGTACATATTTTGACAGTTCATCAAAAGTACTAATTTTGCTTTTGTAAAATTTTCTCTATTTTTAATAAATTATTTATTAAACAACTTCGTTTGTTTGTTGATATTTGTTATAATTTGTATTTGGTGTCAATATATTACTTTTTGTGGTAAATTAATCTAAAACTATAATTGTTTTTTTTTGTACTCATTTCTCATAAAGAAAAATATGAAAATACGCATTATCAATAATATATCACAATTGAAAATATGATTAATTTAGATTAACCGTAATTCTACTAGTGTGACTATATGTTCACACCAACAGTAAATTTGGAAAATGCAAGTAAATTACTAAGTAACGTGACTGAACTGACAGATGTCCAATAATAATGCAACAGTTATAATGGTATGGTAACATATAATTGATCAGTTACCATCCATCTTTGATCAACATTATGTTATACGTTTAAGGAAGTTTAAAAAAAATGGCAGCTCGAAAAGGGTAAGCATAATGTCTGGCTTGGTTATATTTATTAGTTTGTGACTTGCATATCAACAATACACTCAGTGGCTAAAATTATTGTCATTGATATTACCATGAAATTAGCTTGCATACCAGGCTCACACTTTTAGGTTTTTTCGTTTTAAGTCACTTGCATTGGGTTATTTTTTGCTACCGAAATGGGTTGTGTAATAGTCATTGATATCGCATGGCATATATACCATGCCATATGCGCCACAATCAGCTTATTTTTAATAACAGCACCAGGATAGAGGAAGGCAACAAGAAGCCAATGAGTTAAACCCCAAACATCCTAATCTCTACAAGATACTAACCGATGATTCACTGGTTACAGGACCTGAAGATAGAGGTACTGCACAAATTCATACAACAACAACTCTGATTACTAGCCTACCTACTGAAATATGATCGAAATAAAATAAACCTATTAAATATATCTAACCGTATACAACACTTCAAGCTATACACAAGTAAATATTCTCCCCAGCGTACACCAACACCAAGCTCTGGCCTCTATGGTGTCCAAACATAAAATGAACCTAGCTAGCTCCTATAATTTTAGCTAAGATTTCAACTTTAAAAGTTAGTTCTCTTAAAATAGAATAGAACAAGTAAATAGAACCTAAAATATAGAAATTGCATATATTAATTCAATATTGAATGGAACTCTTAAGATTGTCACTGAATGATTATAATTATTAGTTGCACTATTAAACAGAAATATTAAATACCTAATTATATCTGCTCTATTGTTCTTATCCTTCAATGGAATGGTACATTTTTAGATAGTTTTAAATTTTTGAATAGGTATACTATTTTTAAGTAGATTGTATATTTTTTAGATAAGTATGATATTTTTAGTTTGATTTTATAATTTTAGATTCCACAAGTCACGTAAGAATTTTGTAAATATATACATTTCCTGTTCTAAATAGTTTTTAGTAAACTAAATTAAAAAAAGATTTTCTAAAAACAAATAGAACTGATATATAATATGTACTGAACTGAAACTATTGAAATTTAATCATATCAGTTTTACGAATCTACCACAGTGGCCCATCAAAAAGAGAGATGTGACCAAGTGATCAGTAGTTTGAATCAGTACTCCAATGTGTATTCAATGGAACAACTGGCAAAGTGAAGAAATTTATTATACCAAACAAATATTTTTGACGATTTTTCAATCGTACTTAGTTTTTACTGAAATGTTTTCGATTTTCCACAGCGTATGTGTTTCACAATATTGGTTGTGTTTAATTTATGTTTATTGTGTAAAATGTATTACTAATTAAAGAAATATGAATCGAAAATAATTCAATTAAAAGAATATAATAACATGTGAAATAATTTAACAGTACAATAATAATTTTACATTTGTATAGGTATTTTTCAGATGATATATCATTTCAGAGTTTTAGTCATTTGGTTTTAGTCGGTTTACTGTTATTTTAATTTTCTCAATATTGTTGGAATGATACAAGAAAAATTGTTAATGGTAGTTTCTTGTCACTAAGATTTAATGGTTAAAGTTAAGCTGTGAGCAAACCATTCAATTGACATTTCCAAACATTATTTAATGCTAGAACATTCTATAAGAATGTACAATATACCTACTCTACTACTCTCTTAGATTAATTCTTTCATAAAATGGCAATTATCAGTTTTCAATATGTTTTTAACTATAATTACAACTATTTAGTTATAACATTCAGCCAAATATATAAAATAAAGTCCTTATCATAATCCACTTTTGAACCAAAATATAAAGCAATCAAATAAATTAGCAACTCAGTCAGTATTTCAAGATCTAATATCCTAATTATTACGACATAAGATATACACATAGTTGTGTATGTACATTTCCTGTTCATTATATCAGTTGTGTGCAAGAACACTGTCAAAACAATATAATAGCTATTTTTCAGGAGAGGCATTTCATTCCTTGTAATTTACGTACATTTAATGTTATTATTGGCATATCGTTAGGACATTTAGCCTCTCTAGCTGTCAATCTCTGAACTGCAATTATTATGAAACTTTTACAAAAGAAATTCAGTATTTTATGATTTGTATGTCTATATGGATAACTCGAAAACACATTTTTTTGTGTTTATGATGTTGTTCTTGCAAATGAGCGATATGTTTAGTAAATTAAATTAGAAAGATGATATAAATAACTGGAACTGAGGAAAAAAACTCATCATCAGTTACAAAGACTTACCGCAGTGCCCCATCGAAAAGAGAGTTGTGACCAAGTGATCAGTAGTTCGAAACAGTACTCCAATAATTTACTTAAAATTCAGGGATAGGTGTAAAAACTTAAATTTTCCTTTTAAAATATTTTTGACGATAATCGTACTTACTTTTTCAAAAGTGTGTAATGTAGAATATTGTGTTCGCTGATATATATTTAATGTACAAAATATATTACTATTGTAAGATACACCAACAAGTAATTTTATAGAGGATAACATGTGAAGAATTTTACAATATGCAGCAAAACCTCGTAGTAGACCAAAGTTACGTTTTAAGTTTTTTTGGTCTAGTAAGAAACTCTCTTCAGTAGTTTCCTACTAGACCAAAATCATTTTCTCTAAAAGTGAAGCAGTGACTTTAATATATAGATAGCTCTATTTGTTTATTATAACTTAAATGCCAAATTAATGGTGACTAACATTCCAATTTTGAAGGGAAACACATTTAGAAACAGTGTGATTTTTTTTGTTTTAATTAAAATGAATATGATATTTTTTTCAATTAAATTATCTTTTTTTTCAATTATAATAGTCGTTACTGTATCTAGTTGTCACTTTTCTGTAACTTCTCTCATAATTTATTTTTTAGCTCAGACTCTACCTTTAAATCTAAAGCCGATTCTGCCTTATGTTTTATCCTACAAACAGCATAAATAAATATAATATATAATTCAAATTAGAGAATTATCTTTAAAAACAGCATTGTATTAATGTATTTATTACTCCTCGTGATGTTTACACTAGAATAACTGTCAGGTGACCAAAAACGTGTTTTGTCTAGTACGATGTTTTCTCCCAGTACAGTTTCAAAAATTTCTCGGTCTAGTAGGAGGTTTGTCTACTAGTAGGCTGGTCTTAAGCAATGTTTTGCTGTACTAAGAAGAAATTGACTAAGAAGAAAATAATAATAATATCCATCACTCAGAATTTTTAAGACAGCCTACAAGAAATTTTCACTGTAATCATAATTTCCAATGCAGAGTACCGAGACCTACTTCAAACTACTGATCACTTCATGTCACTCTGATTAGATGGGGCACTTAGGTAATTTATAACATAAATAAATATATTTAATATTTTAAATTCAGACTCGATATATTCTTGGAAATGATAAATGTGTAACAATTATAAAAACAATGTTTAATGTAATAAAACTTGAATGCAATAATTTTTCATCATTTAATGCGAATAAAATTGATTAAGTTTAATGCTGGCTTTGGTTTGGACTTTGGAGTTTACGTAAAAAATATACCTTCTTTAGTAAACTGCATACAAACATATATTGGATACGCAATATTAAAGAGCTAAATTTTGTTTTTTAATTTTATTTTGTTCATTAAAAATTTGTTAAATAATCAATAATCAATTGAAAATTTTAGACAAGTTATCAGTAATATGATATTTGTTCTGAATGAAATGGTATTTGTCAAGACTTTTCAACTGGTGAATAGAATGGTTTCCAACTTAAGCAAAGTTATCGACAATTTAATCATATCTCTTCCATTTAATTTACCCTAGTGCCCCATCAAAAATATTGAGGTGAGTAAGTGTTCAGTAGTTTCCATGGGTACTCCATGATTATCAAGATATGTACTTATGTACTTCGAGTACATTTTTTTCATGTTCCAAAATATTTTTGACGATTTGTTAATCGTATTCATTTTCCTTAACATGTAATCTGTTTTGTATAGTGTTATGTATTACACAATATTGTTTGTTTAATTTTTTTTTGTATATTTCTAATTTATAGCATTCCAAATTTGAAAATTGAGCAGATGGTAACCATGGATGTAAAATCTGTATCACATATATTTTTGATGATTCATCGATATTCTTATTTTTTTTTTGTAAATTCACTCTGGTTTCTATTATGGATGAATTGCACTCTCTCATTTATTGGTTTATTTTTGTTTACTGTTTTAATATATTACTTTTTATGAAATACAAATCAGAAAATATACGCAGGATTTTAATTGCATAATATGCATTATACAATATATTCCATTTAAATGAAATTCTTTTTATCCTCTCTCGGCAAATTTTAATAAATACGCCTCCAAGTATTGCAATAAATAAAAAATGGACTAGATAGCTAACCGTCAATTTTATGAACCAAAAGTCTTGGAAATAATAAATCAAATCTAATTCATGTATGAATTAGATTTGGCCCCCCCCCTCATACGAACGGGAGGCCACTCAACCAGTAATTATACTTTGATTGCAACTTATGTGGCGATAAAGAATTCGTTTTCTATCGTATTTACTGTTTAATATACGTTCCAATACTTTGTATCATTCCGGAATGTTCTTTTGTCTAGTAAAGTTTGGTACATGTTCAGAACCTGCAAGTCAATGACATAATTATCGCAAACTAGTATTAGTTTTTTAGTTTTCATTTGCATTAATATAGTTTCTCCTAATTTTAATATTTAATTTTTAATAGTTTCGAGCAAATAATTTCAATGAATGATTGATTAGGAATATAGAAACAGCTGGCAATGTGCTAGTTGCCAAATGCACAAAGTTTCTCTCGGGAATATAAAGCGATGCGATATCTCCAGCATTCTCTTCTACTCATTGAACTGAACAAGTCACGTTGTTAGTTTTTGGTGCTCTTTCACTGCGCCTACCTACCTACAGTTGAGAGCCTACTTCTACCTACCACGCATTTACCTACCTACAGTCGAGAACCTACTTCTACCTACCTACACAGTCGAGAGCCTACTTCTACCTACCACGCATTACCTACCTACAGTCGAGAGCCTACTTCTACCTACCACGCATTACCAACCTACACAGTCGAGAGCTTACTTCTACCTACCATGCATTACTTACCTACAGTCGAGAGCCTACTTCTACCTACCACGCATTACCAACCTACACAGTCGAGAACCTACTTCTACCTACCACTCATTACCTACCTACAGTCGAGAGCCTACTTCTACCTACCTACAGTCGAAAACCTACTTCTACCTACCACGCATTACCTACCTACAGTCGAGAGCCTACTTCTACCTACCTACAGTCGAGAACCTACTTCTACCTACCACGCATTACCTACCTACAGTCGAAAACCTACTTCTACCTACCACGCATTACCTACCTACAGTCGAGAGCCTACTTCTACCTACCTACAGTTGAGAGCCTACTTCTACCTACCTACAGTCGAGAGCCTACTTCTACCTACCCACAGTCGAGAGCCTACTTCTACCTACCCACAGTCGAGAGCCTACTTCTACCTACTAAGCATTACCTACCTACAGTCGAGAGCCTACTTCTACCTACCAAGCATCACCCACCTACATTCGAGAGCCTACTTCTACCTACCACACATCACCTACCCACAGTCGAGAGCCTACTTCTACCTACACCTACCTTCCAAAGATATTATACTACAGTTAGATCATCACTCTCAAATTTCTGTTTCAAAAGAGCATTGTGGCACCATCTAGATTTGAAAGCGGGAACTAGAGAAACAACAACATTTGGTGATGATCAAAACATTGAAAGTTTCAGTATTTAGGCAGTAGTGATAAATATTTATAGATATTTATTGGTGTGATTATTGATTTCCAATGTTAACTTTGATGTGCAATGTTTTTATCAACACAAAAGTAACGAAATGTTATGGTTGCTTTATTTCCTGCTTTTAAATCCAGTTAGCGCTTTTCAAAACAGAAATTTCAGAGAGTGGTGCATCTTACTGTAGCATAATATCTTGGTACCTACTACGCATCACCAATCAGTAACACTAAAGGTCTGGGGTCTACTTAAACCTACTCCTAAGTACCAAGCGAAGAACTGATAACTTCAACGAAGAAAAATCCCACATATTTCTGGTTAACTGTTTTTAGAAATATCGGCAATTTATTATATAAGTTAAGCATTCATTTATATTTTCAGTGTTTTATTCAGTGCTTTATTTTCAGTGTTTTTGTACTGAGTTTGAATATATAGAAATAAGAAGATCTGATTCGACAAAAACTATTTGCAACTTAGCTTGTCATGTTGTCCTATTTTGATGTAGGAGCTGTTAACGTATTTACCCCCTGAGTCTGTTTCAATGGGGAAAATGGGTTCATTTTCCCCACATTACTCCAGAAGTGCGGGGCTATCCCCATGGGGACTAATGGGCCCACTCTATCAGGTGCTGAACAATGGACCGTTTGTCAGCCCCAGAAAGATTGGAAATAATTTAAATGATGCACATTATTGAGTGAGAGAAGTGCACTCACTGAGTGAGAGAAGTGCACTCACTGAGTGAGAGAAGTGCACTCACTGAGTGAGAGAAGTGCACTCACTGAGTGAGAGAAGTACACTCACTGAGTGAGAAAAGTGAACTCACTGAGTGAGAGAAGTGCACTCACTGAGTGAGAGAAGTACACTCACTGAGTGAGATAAGTGAACTCACTGAGTGAGAGAAGTGCACTCACTGAGTGGGAGAAGTGCACTCACTGAGTGAGACAAATGCACTCACTGAGTGAGAGAAGTACACTCACTGAGTGAGATAAGTGCACTCACTAAGTGAGAGAAATGCACTCACTGAGTGAGAGAAGTACACTCACTGAGTGAGAGAAGTGCACTCACTGAGTGAGAGAAGTACGCTCACTGAGTGAGAGAAGTGCACTCACTGAGTGAGAGAAGTACACTCACTGAGTGAGAGAAGTGCACTCACTGAGTGAGAGAAGTGCACTCACTGAGTGAGAGAAATGCACTCACTGAGTGAGAGAAGTACGCTCACTGAGTGAGAGAAGTGCACTCACTGAGTGAGAGAAGTACACTCACTGAGTGAGATAAGTGCACTCACTAAGTGAGAGATGTGCACTCACTGAGTGAGAGAAATGAAGAGTTAGTAATAATTAGCTCTACTTAATTCTTTGGTATTTCAATGTACCTAATGTAGTTTGTTCGATATTTAAATCGACAAAATTAAATAACAGAAACGAACCATATAGCTGAAAGTACAATTCCTATTGCTGAGTACCGACACCCACTTCAAACTACTGATCACTTCATGTCACTATGATTAGATGGGGCACTTAGTTATTATAAAACACAAATAAATTTAATATTTTGTTTTGTTTTAAACAAGACATTACTTTCCATTCCCAATTTTAAATGTTGATTTGACATATTTTTGAAAATAATAAATATATCATAATTATAGAAATAATAGTTAATTAAATATAACTTAAAGGTAATAATTTCTATAATCTTTTATCCTGATACTATTATTTAAGTTCAATGCTGGTTTTGGAATTTACGTACAAATATACGTTCTTTATTAAACGTCAAACAAAAATATATTGGCAGTAATACCGTAAGAATGAACATTGCATTGAACAGATATAAAGTAATGATTCCAATTTAATTATTAGATTTAAATAATATTATTTTGGAGATGTTTTGAATATTGTACAATATTAGGAAACTGAATTGTTATTTTTGAATATTTTTAATTTTCATATTTTCTTAAAGTTACAAATTTATAGTATTAAGACAAATGTTGATATTGAGATCTAAGGCTCAGTAATGTTATTTTTCATAGAATAGCAATCATCTTTGTGGATCGGCCTGTATAAATTAATTCTCAATGTAAGCTTCTAACCATGCTTATAGCTGATTAGATGGAGAATTTAACAAAACTAAATATATTTTATCTATATATAATCTACTTTCCTATTTCATATATTTTTAGTAAACTAAATTATAATATTGTTTTCTAAATGACAGCTGGAACTGAAGTTTACTGTATACTTAACAGAATATATTGAAAATTAACTCATATCAGTAATACTAACTTACCGCAGTGCCCCATCAAAGAGAGAGATGTGACTAAGTGATCAGTAGTTTGAATCAGTACTCCAATGTGTAAGATTTAAGGTTGGCGTAGATCTTCAAATCGTGTATCACTATAATATTTTTGACGATTTCTCAAAATCGTTTTAAACAAACCATTTTTTTAAACAAACCATAGATATGAGAAGTTTTCAGTAGTTCGAGCTACGTGTCCGTACTATGCTCTGATTTAATCTTGAATTAGAAAGTAACTATAAAACAGTTTTACCTACTTTTGTCGATTTAATTATCGAACAAGCACCATTATATTGAAACAATTTAGAACGTAAATGATAGTAAACAAAAATAGTTAGATAGTAATTTATATTATTCACTGGATGTTGTGCCTAATTAGTTTTAATATTGGTAAAACGATTAATGAAATCAATCATAATCTGATATGCCAATTTATGGGGAAAATAAATGAACATTATAATCAAAATATTTTAAAGACAAGGTAGATCATCATTTATAATTGCTGAAATATCTATGATTTATTATTTAAATATTCTAATTTTCATTAAGCTTGTGGAATGCTGAATAAGACAGGAAAATAAGATATAGTTACTTAATATTATGATCGAATATTAATCAATTAATTATTAATAGAAAATGTTACTGTCTATTTTCCAAACTAATTGTATATTTATTTAAAAATTATCAAAATATCTGAAATTCAAAGTATAACAGGTATATAATTATATACAGACAGGTATATAATGTAACAGTTATATAATATAATTGGTATATAATTATAGACAGACAGGTATACAATATAATTGGTATATAATTATCTAAAATTAGTTCATTAATTAGTAAACACACCATCAAATAGTTGAAAGAATTTCTCCTACAAGTGATAGTTATAAAATAGAAAATAAAGTAACTCATGTTTTGAAATGAGTAAATTATTAAATTTTTATTATATTAATTATATATAACATCGATAAAAACTGATAGCTGCAAAACTTATCAGAGCTGTAACACAAATTAATCAAAATAAATAATTCTCTGTACTAATATCACACCTGAAATTATGAATAGTGTAAATCATTTTACATATTATCCGCGATAAAGTTACTTGTTTCGCTATCTTAAACTAATGATACATTTAGTACTGTGACAACACACAACATTATGCAATATTACACTATACAGAAAAAACTAAGTACGATTGAGAAATCGTCAAAAATATTATAGTTTAATAATAGAATCACACGCAATACTTAAATCTATAATACTCATTGGAGTACTAATTCATTCTACTGATCACTTGGTCTCATCTTTCTTTTTGATGGGGAACTGCGGTAAGTTCAAGTAACTGATTAATTTTAAATAGGCTTCTTTTCAGTATACAGTTACTTCAAGTTCAGCTCTTATTTATAATCTTATTAAACTTTAGTTCAGTTAAAATATAATGAATTGTATATTAATTTATATTAATTACAATGTTTATATCTTATGTCGTAGAAAACATTGATACAAAAAGAAAATCAGATGTTTGAAAATTTTAATATTCATTAAGTTGCAGATTGGTTTGAATGTTTTGGTACAAAAATAAAT